>VUQJ01030777.1:0-15708 GCA_015108635.1 Andinoacara biseriatus
TTATCAAGACAAATATTTTTTTTCTTTCTGGATACACCACATGTGCACTGCTTGGTTCACAACAGCCAATCAGAGAAACAACCGGGAGCCACATCTGAGCTTGGAAAAATGGAGATTTCGAGGAGCACCTGAGAACATTGTGTTTCTGAAGCGCTGACTACATATTTTTTCCAAAGGTGTCTTTGTGTATGTGCATGTGTGTGTGTGTGTGTGTGTGTGTGTGTGAGCGTGAGCGTGTTTCCTCAATGTCACTCTCTCTTCTCTCTCAAAGATGGAGGCTTACATAAACACTGAGCCAGAGCTCCGCCGGGCAGCTAAACCCATTAGGAGACTCCTGAATGCAAATCCGCTGCTGCAGATATTTAATAAGAGACCTGTGCTGGCAAATTAGATTACCTTGCAATTGCCAGTGGATAATGTGCTAAAAGCTTTCCCACTTAAGCGTTACTCCTTACTGAATATTATTCACACTTTGAGGGGCCGGTGCAACCTTAAAGAAGCAGACAGCTGGAAGTGAGACACAGATGGTGGTTGGAGTCGGTGCCTGAATACAAGATGAGTCACAGAGAAAACAGAAAAATGTCTCTGTGGCTGATTCATAGCCAACTGACTCAAAAAACTGACTCAAAACCTTGTGTGAGATTGAAACTCACTCTTTATTTAAGCATGTGTCCAACCTACCAACATGACCGACACAGTTTTGACATCATTTAGAGACAAACCCGTCCAATATTTAGCTGCTTTTTGGTCATTTTGCTGCCACATTTTATTTTCCTTATTCCCTGATAATCTTAATACCTATAAACATCACAGAGTCATTGTTAATGTCTCAAACTGAAGACCATTCTGCCAATTAGCAGTAGCAGCATTCACACATACATTGAGTCCTCGATTGTTCACATTTAGACTTTTGGCTGCATCAGCTCAGAAGGAAAAAACACACAAATGGTCAGATGCAAAGATATCGATGGCTGCACCTTTATGCAGTACAGAGGGGACATGAAGAATCACAAGACACAATAAGCCAGCTGATCAAGTTGTTTCATCTACCCGAGGCATTTTGTAGAGGTTATATCAGCCGTGGCCATTTTTTTTTACTTGAAATAGCTACTTTAATCACAAAAAAAGTATCATAACTTTTTTTCCTCAAAATTTTGACTTTATTCTCAAAATGTACATTTTTTTTCCTCAATGTGGCCCAAATACTCCTTCATGCATTACCTGCTAAAGTAGTGCAAAAACAGTTTTTCCACAGACATATGGACACATCAAATCTGACTTTTTTCCTCAGTCAGATGTGGGCGGCTAGATTTGATTCATATCCTGTCAGGGACTTGCTTACGTTTAAACAGACATCAGCATCCGAATAGAGAGAATTTTTGGGCAAGAAAAAAGATGTTTAGTTCTGGATTTTTGGTTTGCACCAGAAGATAAGTTTTCAGGCTAGTTGTTGGTGTGTATATATATATATATATATATATATACAAAAATGTGTGTATTTATATATATATACACATTTTTTTCTTCATAATCTGACCCAATACTGTTGTTTGCAGTGGTTTATGCATTTCCTGCCACACATCAGTGGCAGGAGATAACAGGATAGGTGACATCTCACCACAGCGAGAGGCCGAAGCACTCAGGGATATGACAATGAAACCATCCAAACAATTATTCCTCGGGATAAATGGGCGCTGTGTGAAAAGGTCAGCAACAAACGATGGCCAATTCCCCGCAGAGTGGAAACTGAGTAAAAATAATCGCCCTGTGATTGAATTGAATCCGGGGACATTTGAGCCACAGTAATGAAATGGTTGTTGTTGTGACCCAACCCTTTCACCTCTCTGATGATTTTTTACCAGATTACAGAGCAGACAGCAGAGGCGACTATTTGCCTACAGGAATATATTTAATATATGTACATAGGTTTGTTTTGCCAATGTAAATCCCTATTATCGCAGCTATTTCTGCATATTACACGCCTGTGTTCACCTACAGGGTTGAAGGGGCACCAGAGGGCTTATGCACAGCCAGTCAGAAACACGGTTAATCGCTGAGCTTTAAAGGAAGTCTGCAAATCTTCGTGTACAGCTTTTTCTAGAATAACCAACTGACATGTTTTATCGTCTTTGTGTATCATCATCCTATGATGCTCTAACACAAAGATGACACGTTAGAATGCACTGACTTTATACACCAATCAGGTTTAACATTAAGGCACAACGATGCTAGCAACAGATCCATTAAGTCCTGTAAGTTGCGAGGTGGGGTCGCCATGGATCAGAAATTGTTTGCCAAGCACATCCTACAGATGCTTGATTGGATTCAGATGTGGAGAATTTGGAAACCACTTTAACACCTAAAAACTCGTTGCTTATGCCTTAGTGCCAACATAAGCACCCTGAATAATTATGTAGCCTCATACACAACAAACTGCGATGCACTGTTTATTGTGCATCCACTGTCCATTAGACCACATGGGCCAGCCTTCATTCCCCCAGTGCATCAGTGACTCTTGGCCACCATGATCCTGTCACTGGTTCACCACTGTTCCTTCCTTTGGACCGCTATTGATAGTTACATTGCAGACCGGGAACACCCCACAAGATCTGTAGTTTTGGAGATGCTCAGACCCAGTTGTGTTGCCATCACAACTTGGCCCTTGTCAAACTCACTCAAATCCTTGTGATTGCACCTTTTTCCTGCTTCTAACACATCAAATTTGAGGGGAAAATGTTCACTTGCTCCCTAATATATCCCACTCACTAACACGTGCCATGATGAAGAGATAGTCAGTGTTACTCACTCATATTATATTGTTGTACATTTTAAGCCATTTTATCCACTGTGATCAGAAGTGTTGTGAATCCATTTAGATGGAAGCTATGATGATACTTTCATCAGAAGAGGGCTTAAAAGGATTAATATTTATCTAGTTTAGATTTTTATAAAAAAAAGCAACTTTCAGCTGCTCCCTTGACTCAAAGGTTACCACAACAGGTAGGTTTGCATGTTTGATTTGGCGGAGTGGATTTGTGCCTGTGGCTGGACTTAAACTAATAACCTTTTGCTTACCAAGCGAATGGGTTAACCACTGTACCACTGCATTTTGCCTTTTTGCAAGCGATATTTGTGTTGCAAGATCTCACAAGAGTGTGATGCTGAAACAGAGGCAAATCTACATGAATAGCTTGTTTCGTGAGTATAAAATGTAAAATTTAAAGACTTATTACTTCTACGTAAAGTTAAGGAATATTAGTTAAATGATACTTTCTTTTTCTTCTTTCTGCTGCCCCGTTTAGGGGTTGCCACCGGAGATCATCTGCCTCCATCTCACCCTGTCCCTGCATCCTCCTCTGCATGTCCTCCTTCACTACATCCACTCCAAACCCTCTCAGCTTTGCCTCTTTCCCGTTCAGCCTGAGGTGTCCCCCTGATGTATTCATTTCTAATTTTGTCCTTCCTTGTCACTCCCAGTGAAAATCTCAACATCTTCAACTCTGCTCGGCCTCCTGACTTTTGTCAGTGCCACTGTCTCCACACCCTACACCCTAGAGGATTTGACTACCATTTTGTAAACCCTTGCTGCTATCCTTCTATGCCTTCTCAAATCTAGAAATAAAACAAATATCTAAGTAATGAATTAATCTAAGAAACGTGCAAGAACTATTTTCACCTGAACTGATTACTAATATTTTATTCGGAAACTCTGGTCAGCAGTAGTCTCAACCATCAAAACTTTATTCTACTTCTTTTACTTTGTTGCATGGTTCATTTCAAACAGTCTCTGATATGAATTCATCTTGCTCATGAGATGAACTATGAGGTTAAAGTATGAAAACAATGACCCTGTTGGAGTAGCGAGAGTTTTCAGAGAAGCAGTGGGGATGTTTTCCTTTATTTCAGTAACAGATCAGATCAGGTCAGTTAGCATGCATAACAAAGCTTTGATCTGAAGTGTGTCTTCACCAACACAGACTCTCATTGACCTGCTGTTGACTACACTGAGTCAGACCTACACACACACACACACACATTCCCACACCGTGACAACCTGAGGCATGCAGTGGTCGGTCTGTTGCCTCCGTTCATATGACTAATTAGACCAGCTTCACACTGTGCCGTTCCTTTTGATGCTGATCCCTGGTGCTAATTGCTGCGTCAGTCCCGGGTCACAGCCAGGTTAAGTTCAAATGCAGGACCGACGTCTCCACTAACTTCTCTACCCAGCAGTTGCCCCGCCCAGAAAAGCTGCGGATTGAAATGAGTTAAGAGTTTACCTAGGCTTTTTATCTGACCTGAAGGATTTTAACTAAGATTTAAAAGCAGAGCTCGGTGTCACTATTAGCACAAATAATCTGCAAAAGCAGTCTTTGTAAAAGTTTCCTCTAATTCCTTTAAAAATTATAGGAAATTGAATATCAGAAGTTGAATATCAGTGATGTGATGACACTGAATGCACGAGTGACATTTTCAAGCCCATATTTACGTTTTTAAGCTGAAATCCTGTGCCCACTCCAGCAATGCACCATCCAACCATAGCAATGCCATTCAGCAGGGGTGCCCAAACTTCCGGCCCCACCCCCTACTTCCAGTCCACAAGTTATGTCACAAATAACATACAATTTGGCCCTTTAAATTACTTTTTTGACATTTTGCTTAACCCTCATGATTGGAGGGATAGGTTAAATGTCAAAAAAGTAACTTAACGGGCCAAATTTATGTTATTTTTGACGTAATCTGCGGACCGGAAGTGGAAGTGGACCGGAAGTTGGGGGGGGCGTGGAAGTGGCACCCCTGCCATACACTAATAACCTTGTGTTTATGAGCCGAAGGTCAGCCTCCAGACTGCGCTAAAACTCTGACTTTTCAACGTTTTTTTCCACTCTTGCCTGTTCATGATGTCACTGAGAGTGAACAAGTTCATCTAAGGCACACAGCTCTGTCTCTGGTCACAGATTACTCCACCTACCAGCTGCAGCTTCCTCGTCTATGAAGGGCAGCCAATCAGAAAAAGGTTGTGGACAAGATAGTGGGCGAACTGAGGTATTAAACCAAGGCCCAGTACAAAATAAATAAATAAGTAATATCATTATTAAGCTGGACATTACCATCTTTTAAGTTATTTCATGTTTTCCTAATAAAGCGGCCAGGGGAGTGTACATAAGGAAATGTTTCAGGATTTGATTGCCCGCAGATTTACACAAACAATGTGAGGTTTGTAAGTATGATCTGTCCCTGAAGAAGACCCTATTCACAATGTTGCGCTACACTTAAAAATAAAGCATTCCTCCAGTATTTCAGCCTAAACTAAGGAGTCTAGGTACTGTAAAAAAATGCCTTGGGGAATGAGGGGTACTTTCATTACATTTTACTAATTTTCACCAACCACAGCGTTATCACCAATCCTCCATTTCCTGTTTTCTTATTCAGTGAATTACCGCATATAAATATGCTCTGAAGAACACTGCTGTAGCAGCAGGATCACGTCTTTGACTCTTCGATAAACAAGCAGGCTTTCTCTTAACCTCAGTCCAACCTTCACCCCTCCTTCCCCCTTAAACTCTATTTTGCCCAAACTCAAAGGGATTACACTGGGCCTTGGTGAAGGATAGGTCAAATGAAAAGAGAAGGGTGTGGGTGGAGGAGAGGGATGAGGATGTGACGATTCATCACAGGGCCAGTGAGCTACTGGACCGAGACAACACAAAGTCACCTGCAAAAACTTTTGAAGCACAAAATCTTCTTTTTTTTTTTTTAAAGCAAGATTTTCTGACCAATTCGGTAAGCATTCCATCTTTATGTTTGCACACTTCATATCGTTATCATTTTTTGTACCTCTCTACATCATATCCAATCACTTGCTTGAGACACAAAAGGTATAACATATGTGTTATATTTCCAAAAAACATACTCACCTGGTCGATAAACCCGTGACTTATGACACCACTGTGTCTCCAAGTTCTTTATAGGTCTGTAAAACCAATACCATTATCTCCATGGCCGGCGTGTCGTGAAATGGTAGATGTGGCTGCCGTCTCACAAAATTGCATAATTTGACACCCCAGGATGACAACGCATTGCAACATTTACAGGGCTGTGAAATCAGATGCAGGCAGTGTGTCTGTAGTCAAAGTTTGTACCCAGCAAGGTATGCCAGGGATTTATACACTCGTCGGCCTTCACACGCATATGAACTTTAGTGACATCCCATGTTTAATCCACAGGGTTTGATATGACGTGGGGCCACCCTTTGCAGCTATAACAGCTACAACTCTTTCGGGAAGGTGGTGTTTATGGGAATTTTTGACGATTCTTCCAGAGGTGCATTTGTAAAGTCAGCCACTGATGTTGGAGGTTTGGTTTGCAGTGTCGCAAAGGTGTTCTGTCGGGTTGAGGTCAGGTGGTACTGTTCACTGCTGGACTTGTTGGAATTCTCTGAGCCCCTGAGAGCGACCCATTCATTCACAAATGTTTGTAGAAGCAGTATGCATGCCTAGGTGCTTGGTTTATACACCTGTGGCCATGGAAGTGAGTGGAACACTTGAATTAAATTATGAATTAATACTTTTTTCAATATAGTGTATTAATACTGGAAAATTTCTTAGGTCACCGTCTGGTGCCAGCAACAGGAGGAGGCTGTGGATGTTGGGGTGGTGGATGGATGTGTAGAGAGCCTGGTGTCATAAAACGAGGTATGAATGAACAATTTCTCTAAATTATTGCATTTTATCACAACACTTGTCAAATGTCATTTGTGCCATTTAGTTTCTATAACGGTACCCTGACACCTGTTTAAGCCCTAATCATTTTGCATTCCATTTAATGCTGTAAATCACATACAGAAATGACCTGCAGTGATAGTCCATGAAGTCCCATAGGTATCAGCAACTGGAGGGTCAATGAGGTCCAGGTTAGCCCACATCTATTTGGGTTTGGAACAGAACTGAATCCCTGTATTGAGCGGCCTTGGTGCTATTTAAACTAAAGATAAAAAGCATTATTTACAAAAGTTTTGTTTTGGTGTAGGCAATTATGGACGTCATTTCGTTTTTGTCCTTTGTGTCAGGGTATCAGTTAGTCATGGTAGAAAACATTGTGTCAGTGAACATATTCCAGGGCTTTGAGCAATATGTTCTTCTCTGGTGTGACACTATGCACTGTGCATGTGTTTTAAAAACTGACCTATACTGCAGATTATCTTTGGAAGACAAAGATCACATGGTGTTAGCATTAGCTCATATTTGCTCAAACAAAATACCGACTGTCTTTAAGCTTGAAAGGATTTTGAATCTGTCTTCTACGCCCTTTACGAAGCCATTTGCTCTCTCTGTCTCGACACAACTATCGGACATTCAGCTGGTCAAACAAGTGTTAGATCTTTAGATGGAAATGTTTGACTGCACTCTGCTTCTGAATAATTGAGGAGCTCGGTGGTTAAAAAAAGGCAGATTGATGGACATCTACAGGCTCCTGCAGTGTTTGCCATGTAGAGAGTGTGACAGACGCCAGTAGCAAGAGGTTAATAACACGCTTATTGAAACACTCGAACCCTTTTTGCGGCATAACAGGGACATCCAGGAGATTTTAGCAGCAGGGGCGTGGTGCTAAAAGCTAACAGTGGGACTTTAGAAGTACACCCACCGTGCACCTCAGCCTGCTTCTACATCTCTTTAAGGAGGAGAGCTGTAATTGTGTTGTGGTCCTGCAGACTGGATCGACCCTCTTAAACCCCCAAGGAGGCTGTTTCTGAGATGTGCCAAGAGTCACATCTCTAAATATGGCCAGAGTGAAGGGGAGTTATCCCTGCATGTTAGACTGTGGACGTCACCTCTGTGTCCTTGTATTAGTTTGACCTCAGCTTCAGAACTCCACACTTCAGCTCCACAGATTTTCACTTTGGCAAAGAGAGAAAAGATGTGCTCACTGGAACCTTCACACCAACCATAGCAAGTCAAAGTAAAAGTCAAGGTTATTGCACAACTTATTTTGTATTTTGTATTTTTCAGGATTAATTTTGCAGATCAAGGGTATCCAAATGGGATTTTTATTGTATGCCAGTGCTGTTTGTTGTCTTTATCTTAGACTCTGAACCCGAAAAACACATTCATATATAATCAATGAACGCAACATAAAAACAACTTTTAGGTAAAATGATTACTTCTATATTTAAAGTTTTCATGCAGGTGTAGTGTAAATCAGTTTAAACTCACTATTTAAACCCTCTCCAAAAGGAGAGGGCGCAATATTCAAGTAAAGAAAAAAAAAACATGCTATAAATGGTTGATTTCTATTTGCTTTGTGTATTTATTTGTTATAATGTTTCATCTGCTGTTATTTCTTTGTGTTTTGTGAATCAAATGAAAGCTTTGGTGAAGACTGGCATCACATGGTTCGTATAGGCCATCTTTTAAAAGTCAAGGATGATGTAGGCTTGGCTTCTGATGCAAATTTTGAGAAAATTATGCCTTTTAGGGTCATAGAGTTTGAACCAGCCATAAATGTAGGTAAAGAAATGTTTTCAACACTATAAATACAGAAACTCTCTAAATCCTTTAGGTTTCTTGGATGAATGCTTGACACCTCAAAGCTTCAGTTCCTTCCACAGATTTTCTGTAGGACTGAAATCTGAAGACTGGCTAGGCCACTCCATGAGATTAATGTGCTTCTTCTTTAGGCACTCCTTTGTTGCTTTGGGTCAATGTCATGCTGAAAGACCATCCATGCTCCATCTACAGTGTTCTGGCTGAGGGAAGGAGGTTTTTGTCCAAGATTTTTTGGTGCATGGCCTCAACCATTGGTCACAGCCATCCTGAAGGTGCATTTCAGATATTTGATAAGTTATTAACTAACATTGTGAACAAACATGCACCTGTAAAGAAATTCACAGTGCGTAAATTAAATAGTCTGTGGCTAGAGGAGGATTTAAAAAAAACAAATAGAGACAAAGCTAAGCTAACTGCAGTTAAATCCGGACCTTCAGTCAGACTGGATTACATATTGTAAACTGAGAAATTCTGCAATAGATAAAGATAAAGATAAAGAAGAAAAAAATACTTTCAAGAGAAAATACTAAAAAAGTAAAGATAGTAAACAATTATGGGCAACTCTAAATTGTCTCTTGAAAGACATTACATGTACTTCCTCCTATCTGGAGACTAAGAGTGGATACTTAATTAAATCATGTGACATGGCCAATCATTTAAACAATTATTTTCTAAACAAGATTGATTCCTTGAATAAGGAAAACATATCATATTCACTGATAAATGAAATGATGCATAATAAAACATGCAATATTATTTTTAAAAATGTATGTATATCAAAAGTTGAATTATTACTTGTAACTGACAAAGACAAACCTCCTGGGGTGGAAGAACTGGACGGGCGACTATTAAAACCTATAGCCTCAGTTGTTGCTCCAGTTTTAACTCATCTAATGTTTTGATTATTTGATTGATATTTTAATGTTTTTAATGATTTTACTACATACATATGATTGAAGTGAAGCACTTTGAAGTGCCTTGTTGCTGAAATCTGCTATACAAATACATTTTTACTTACTTAGTTACTTATATAATTAATAGTGTTTTAATAAAAACAAGTTTCTGTCTCTCTGGGATAAACATATCCAGAGAGTGGATGTCATTTAATCTCTTGTTTTGTCTCATTTAGATTTTTGCTCCGTGGTTTGGTCCAACACATCATTAAGCAATAATAAAAAATTACAACTGGTGCAAAATAAGGCAGTCCGTGTGATAAAATGCACAACTAGAATCATCAGCTTGCCTGGTCATGGGTGAAGGATAGAGGATTGTATGCACTGACAAATTTTCTAAATAGCATAATCACAGTAAAAATTCCATCTGTGTTTAAACAAAAACCTCCATTTAGCAAAGACACCCATGATCACTCAACAAGGCACGCGGGTCGGACTGTTTCACTACCAAAAAGTAGAACTAGTTTAAGCCAACGTCCAGTGATGCTCAGAGCAATGCATGAAGGGAATTCACTACTACAAAACATTAAACAAAGTACTGCTTAGAGTTTTAAGAAGAAACTGAAAATATACTATAAAAATAAATGAAGGTATAACGTTTTTTTATGTAAGGGAAATCTAAAATATCTCCTTATCTTCAACTAAGGAGTGGAATGGAAAATAAGTATCTTCTATTTGAACACTGCATCTGTAATGAGTTTTGTTTGTTTGTTTTGTTTTACTTGTTTTATTTTTTTGATGTTTGTTTGTTTTTTTGTTAATGTAACTTGTCTTTTTTATATAAACTGACCGCAGGAAGAATAGCTGATGCAGCATGCTGCTGACGCTAATGGGGATCTCAATAAACATAAACATAAACAGTGTGTTTCCAAAGATGTTCTTGGTGACTATGGTCCCAACTGCCTTCAGATTATTAAAAGCTCATCCCGTTTAGTTTAGTCATGATCATCGTCGCCCCATGAGGCAAAATTTTTCATGGAGCTCCAGACAGAGGAATTGATGCTTACTTTTATATTTTTGAATTTCTGAATGATCACACCAACAGTTGTCACTGTCTCACAAGCTTCTTGCTGATGGACTTGTGGCTCATTCCAGCCTTGTGCAGGTCTACAGTCTTGTCCCCGATATCCTCTGACAGCTCTTTGAGCTTGCCCGTGGTGGTGGAGAGGTTGGAATGGAGGAAATTGACTCTGTGGATAGGTGCGCTTTACACAAGCAACAAGTTAAGATCAGGAGTATCTTTAATTGAATGGTTGATTGATTGATTGATTGATTGTAATCTGTGTACCACATGTGGGCACATCATTATACACTCACTGGCCGCTGTTCAAATATTCAAATATCTAATCAGCCAATCACATGGCAGGATCCATCAGCATGGGGAAAAAGGTGATTTAAGTTATTTTGAACTTGGTATGGCTTTTGTGCCAGATGGGCTGGTCTAAGTATTACAGAAACTGTTGATCTACTGGGATTTTCCCACACAAACCTCTGAGTCTGCAGAGAATGGTCCAAAAGAGAGGAAATATCCAGTGAGCAACAGTTCTCTGGGAAAAAAATATTGATTTCTAAAGTCAGAAGAGAATGGGCAGGATGCTTTTGGTCTGATGAGTCTCGATTTCTGCAGCATTCAGATGGTAGGGTCAGAATTTGGTTCAAACAATATGAAAGCATGGATCCATCCTGTCTTTATCCAACAACCCCGAGTACCCTCCCCTTACCCTTCACTTCAGGCTCTTCCTCCACTCTGAGGTTTGATTATTTATTTTTTTTTATCCACTCACACGCCAATTTGTCTAATATCGAGTGTGATGTTAATGTCAAAATTACTCAGGTTTGCAGTGACTCTCTTTGGTTTCTACAACATTTAAATCTTTTAATTCGATACAATACTGTCAAATGTATTCTACACCTGTACTGGGATTCTGCAAGTTCAAAAATATGTCTACTTCCTTTCATGAGTATTGCTTAAAAGTATTGTTTCCTGCCAGTGTTGCATTAAAATTAAGGTGATGATGGGCATTTTATGGTCACATCATTGGCAGTGTTATTTTTACATTACAAATTTAGATTATAAAGTTTTATACGCATGTCCAAACTTGACTCCACTGTCTTCTCCTTTGTATGTGAATGTTTTTGATGTTTTGTTGAGGAAAGCTTAAATTAAAGTTACATTTAATGCTTCTCTATTCTTTAGAAATACAGTACATGTCAAAAGTTTGGACACATTCACCGTGTGTCCAAACTTTTGACTCGTACTGTACATATTGATTTAATTAATTAATGAATAATTAATTTATTGAACACTTAATTTCCTTTATGCAAGTAATGCAAGCATTTTACTAACTTTCTTTGTTTGCAGATGATGAAATTAGCTTCATAGCCATTCTTTACTGAAACAGGAATAAGAAGGTTCATTTAATGGGGAAACAGTCTTCTGTGTTATTAGCAGCATCTAGACTTTATTCTTTACCAAAACAAGAAAAAAACATTTTGGCCAACATAACTTAGCTGACTGTCAGGAAGTGTTTATGCTACGTTTCCAAAAATCCAACACTGCATATATTTAGACCTTTTATTGAGAAAGGAAAGGATGGGAAGAGGTTTTCTTTGCACATATGTAGAGCAAATTAAGGCTCTGCATATTTAACTAGGTTTTTTTTCCCCAAAAGATTCCCTTCCCGATGCCACTTCACAAATTATGAGGTGCTGAAAACAGATTGAAAACAATATAAAGCACCTTGAGAAGGCTATTGTTGTAAAGAGCTCAGTGAATTTGAGTGTGGCACTGGATACCACAGTCGCAACACGCCGTGGTGAGTTTCCTGTGTGCCTGTCCACCCTCAACCATCTCCTAAACTTTCTGAGTAAATTCTGGCCAAGCACCCTCTCCGGTGTCTTCTCCTAAAACAATAATAACTCACAATCTCCAATATTATACAGGAAAGAAAAATTATTCTACCTCTCCTCTTTGACAGAAGCCCATCCCAGGTCCAAGAACTAAGTCCCCTTAATGCAAATTCCTTTGCTTAAACTTGAGTGCAGTTGAAAACTGCACATTGTGCAGTGAGTCCACCAAATATATCACCTGCTTTGGTTCTGACACAAGTCAGTTCACGGAATTTCTTCTTTCCTAGATATTCCACAGTCAACTGTAAGTGGTATCACTGCAAAGTGGGAGCATTTAGGAACCACAGCAACTCAGCTGCAAAGTGGCAGAACACGTAAAGCCACCGAGCGGGGTCACTGAGTGCTGAGGTAAATGCTGACAATAACAAAAGAACTGCAAACCTTTTCTGGCATTAACATCAGCACACAAGCTGTGCACTTGGAGCTTCATGGCATGTGTTTCTGTGACCGAGTAGCTCCTGTGGGTGTAAAGTGTAGGTGGCCCCATTCAGTTGTCTGTGCAGTGGATTTCAGATAACCAGAAAAACAGAGATGAGGACCAAAACAAGTTAGAGATATTATTTAACTCCAAGATATCTGAACCAGATTTCATCCTTTATTGCACTTTTTAATAAGACCTACATTAATAAATGTAAATTTTTACAAGAGTCTGGTCACACACACTTACATGGATTACATGTGAGGCAGAAAAAACAGTCTATAAGACATAATCTTGCAGCCTGAACACTGCTAGAAGTGGGATTAGCCTTACTGCTATAATAACACCGAGGAAAACTGGAAGTGAGCCAAACAGAGCCAAGAAAAGGTCTATTGTTGTCCAAATGCTGTTAATGCCAGGAATTATCTGTGCTTAGTAACCCCAAAATGCACACACACACACATAGTGTCACACATGGTCACATGCATAAAGACACGTACAGACTTGTGCACTTACAAGCACAACATTGATCATTTCTTGCAGTTTTCACACAGGTCCCATAGATTTGTTAATAACACACACACACACACACACACACACACACACACACAAAGGTGCCTCTTACAGGGTTTTTTAGAGAGCGATCACATCTTCTTCGGTGTCCCAATCAATATTATTGATCCTACGGCATTTATTCCTCATGTTTATTCTCTCCCGGTACATAATTGTTGAATTCTAAGTGCGAGGCACAAAAAAACCTTCATTCTCTCCCCTCCAGCAGCCGATATGTCAGAAACTGCGACGCTGGTCGGGCTGTGATGTGATCCGCTTCCAGTATTTGACCCCATTAAAATGTCCGTCGCGGGTCAGAGTTCAGAAAGAGGATTATGGCTTCTTGCCAACGACCTGTTTGAACCCCAAAGGGTGCCACAACGGTAATTAGTGAATATTATTAAGATGAAGCAGTTTAGACATAATAGGGAAAGAAGAGGGTGAAAGAGGTTTTATGAGTGGCTGCATGTTAATCTTGAGCGATGCTAGCAGCAAGACTGTAGGGATGGTCGAGCCTTCACTTTATTTTGAGACTGAAAAAGCTTAGAAACTACAACATGGATGGACTGCCATCCTTAGATCCTCAAATGATGCTTAATTTGGTGATCCTTGCACTTTAAATGTTAACTTTTCCAGTAAGGGTTAGGGTTAGGTGTGCTGTGTGCTTAGTGCTAATTAGCAAATGGTGGCAAGGTGATACATACTGTAGATTAAACAAAGTTCTTTAACATGGAAAACATATAGACTGTATAAAAGAAGAATAGCTTGTGAAGTCCTGCCCTGAAGCCTTGAGATATACAGTTTTGCCGTCGCCATCTTGATATTTTGAAACCGGACGAAATGAGCAAGAGGCTGACTGAAAATCCACGCTAGTGACCGACAGGTCGATAACCAATGAATGTATCTGGAATAATATATTTTTTAAATTTAGAATCACCATAATTTACCATGTAGTTTTATTCAATATGACCCAAATTGAGTGACCGAACCCATTCACTCATCAGGAAAGTGTTTACAGAGGTCGGGGTAGAGGGCAGTATGCTTCCGTTGGGCCCCAGGTCTTCTTCCAACAGCAGCTTAAATGGTGCATATTGTAGCTCTTCAGTTTCCACATGTTTAGAGCAGTAAAGAGTTCATATTGGCTTAAATTGTGACTGCTGATGTGGATCAGGATCAAAAACTGCTGCTGACTGGACAAATGAAATGTTTTTTTTTAAGCTGTTACTTTTGAGGTCTTGAATAAATTCTGCTTTGACATTTAACCCAATGTGCAGAAAGTTTAAAATTGTAACTACAATGTAAGTATATTGTTTTTCCTTCACAGATTTTCTATACAACTTACTGGTATTGTTTTTTGGTGATTGACAAAACAATACATAATACAGCTCTGCAATCGACTGGTGACCTCTCCAGGGTGTACCCGCCTTTCACCCAACAACAGCTGGGATAGGCTCCAGCACCACTGCAATCCGACTTATGCTGTTCCAATGGTGGATGTTCATATAAAACATGGCCACACTCTCAAAGAATGTCAACAATGCCTGTGAGCCAAAAGCTCTAAATGCTTTATTTCAGACACTTTTTTTCTTGGCTCTTTATGATGTCAGTGAGAGGGGATCTCCCTAATAAGGTCATCTTATTCAGAGAGATCTGGCTGTGAGCACAATCAGGCCCACCCACCTGCTAGCCAAACCCGTTCAATTAAAGCTGCTTTTTTTAAGGCCTTGGATGAACTGAGGTGTTGCACAAAGGCCCAATATAAGAAAAATAGTGATTATTTTGAATTGTGAACCACCAAAAGCAATTGCAACAGAGTCCAACTGATCTGAAAAAAAGCATCACAGGTCAACTTTTAAGAATTTCTACATGACTCTGACATGATGATGCTGTTATGGGAAGAGAGACGCTTCTTGATTTTTTTCATACTTTGGCCCAATTCCTAAGACATTTTTAAAAATTATTGCTAATTATTCATGATCATAATTGCGATTGATATCACTGTGAAAGCTGAAGAGGATGCGTAGAGACGAAGAGCAGAGATTCAGAGAGTGATTGTTGAGGAGGAGGTGAAGGGAACTTGACTGTTTGATAGGATGAGGTGGGGGTGGGAGGGCCTCTTCCTCGTGCCTCCAGTCAAGCAGAAAATCTCAGCAAATTAGTTACCGCGACGACTGCTGGTCGGGGCGCTTTCATTGAGCGCAGCAGGAGAGCCGCCATGGGATCTGGATAAGAAACAGTCCTCCTAAAAACATCTTCCTTCTTCAACACAGCCCCCCCCCCCCCCCCCCCCTCCCCCCCCCTTCCCCTTCCCCCCCCCCCCCCCCCCCCC
>VUQJ01030777.1:15728-26811 GCA_015108635.1 Andinoacara biseriatus
TCTTCCTTCTTCAACCCCCCCCCCCCCCCCCCCTCCTCTGTCCTCCCCCTTTTCAGTCACTGTCCAGCCATCCATTACTGTTTCCTGGCAGCGAGCAGGATTATCGGCCTGCTTGGCTGTTAAATGCCTCTCCAGCATTAGCACTCCTGAGGAGGTGTCATACCAAACACCAAGCAGCTGCTAAGAACTGCTGCAATCTCAGGAGAGTGCACTCGAACCTTTCTCTTTCTATATTCAGCTTCCAGTTTATTAGTTACACCAAGCTAAACTTAAATTCTCCCATCATCAAGCTCATTATGTTTAGTTTTAGTGTTTTTGTTTTTTTTTGTGTTTGTTTTGCTTGTTGGCTGTTTGAAATATAAATGACGATTAAGACAATTTTTGGATACACTAAAAGAAATAAATACCTCACCTCTGTTATGGCCCAGAGAGGGTGTTTGCTAACAGATTTTTAAATTAGACTGCAGAAGTTGTCGGGGACCTCATATCAAACACAGTAAAGGAAATTTTATACCTACCGTGTGGTGTCATTGAACGGCTCCACACAGTCAACGTTGCGCAACAGGGTACATATCCAGATGCTGGGGAGGATAATACATATATACAGTGTTTCTCATGCCTCCGAAAAACTGGTTTTGTTTTCTGCATGCAAATAAAACAACATAAATACCTTTGATGACGATCATAAAGCTTTTGTAATTATCCTGATTTGCACGGAGGACTTTTAAGATACAAAAATAAACACTGCACATGTGTGCAAATAATTTTTAATGTAATGTTTGAAAACTTGAAAGAAAAAGAAAAGGGAATTTACGAAAAAGCTTAAATTAAGAGGGAAACTTGTGTGTACCCAGTGTACACACAGCACTGTACATTCATGTACACACACTTTGTCTGCAGGCCTCTGGAGAAACACTAACTGAGCGCACTACTGCTAAAATCTATAGAAGACTGAACATACAAACTATCCACTCTTAATGGTCCCACAACAACACACACACGACTCATATCTCTGACTGGTGAGAAATACACACTATCACATGTCCCTGCAGCCCACAAGTCCTGACACAAATAAAAATTATGTCTATTTTGTCGGCCGATGCAGTCAACAGTTCTCCGAGCCAAGCAATGAAAATCAATCACTACATAAAGGTCACGTTTTATCAAGTTTTAAAACATGCATGATTGATTTCTCCAGATTCACTTCCAGAGATGTAAAGAAATGACTGTATTTGCCTCGTGAATTGAATTACTCGTGCCTTTGAATGTCTTTAATGCTTAAACTCTTCAGTATCAGTTGACCACTGAACATAACAAAAAAAGAAAGAAAAAAAATTCAATATTGGATGAAAGATGCATTTTTAGAGACATTATGTACAATACTAAATATAAATCAAGCCCAAGGTACTTTATAACAAATCTTTTGGCAGAGGTTATGTAAGAGAATCGACTTTCAAAAAGTCTCCATCTCACTGCTCATTCAGCAACCTTAATGCTGATTGTTCCAGCAATTTATTAGGCGTCACGGACCTGATAACACCCAAACTGAACATCAGACTGACAGAAATGCAGCCCAATACCAACACTGTTCAGGTGCCACCAATTTACACTTGATACTTTTTGATTTATTTCCACATTTCAGTTTGGGCTGCAGTTGTAAGAACTACAGTTAGATACAGTTATATAGTTTCTGTCTGTGACTCATCACAAATCCCAATTTAAAAAAAAATCACTGATATGAATATAAACTAAACAATAGGCAACAAATCGGTTTTGTGTTAGAGCTAAATACAGAACAGAAATAGCCAGCAATAATCAGTTATGCTAATTTTGCAAACAATGGAGAAAATTTCATCTTCCCAGTGCTTCAGCTTTTAGGACGTAGTCTTCAGGAGAAAAAAAAAAAAAAGAAATTCCAGTACATTTGATCTAAAAGTGCCATATGACATATGTGTAGTTTGCGGTGTGTTTTAAACAAGCTGCAGCTGCTGTGCCTGAAAAACCAAGCAAAAAACAATGGAGTTCCTTAAATAGACACTTTAGGTTGGGTCAGTGAGGTAAGTTAGTTAATCCCCACATATGCCATGCTTAAAAAAAGTTTATAGCCTTGTGACAACTGTCCAGGGGATAGTTTTTAGAACTCCATTTTACAGCACACCAGTTTCAGTTGAATCAAACTGTACTGAAATTGTGTCATTTGCATTAAGGACTAAGGATCTGACAGGGATGCTGTGGATCCCAACTGGGCAGCTAGCTGTCTGCTGGATTTCACTGCAGAACATTTCAGTTACTGAACTGAAGCCCTTGACTGCATTTGTGGTGCTGGTGGCTTTTGGAGCATCTTCTTTTTAATGCAATTATCCAGCAAACAGCACGGCTTGGTGTCTCGATTTGTTACAAAGAAGTTTGTTCTTTGTGTCCCTGAGCAAATATCAAGTATTTCATTAGTGCATTACCATATTTTCCAAATACTGTACTTATGGCTCCAATCAACAGTGGCATTGGTGTTGTTGTTTACCTCAAGGCTTTAAAATGAAAGTCCCCAAGCCAACGATTGATGTCATAAATCCTTCATTTATATGTAGCTTATGGTCTCAGCCACAAACATGTTCACCAGCCAGTTTTAGTAGTGAAAGAGCAGCTGCTGAAGGACACTTTCCTGCCCAGACATTTCCTGGTATATCACATTCCCTGTCATAGAGCTCCATTGTTTTCCAGAAACCATCAAAACAGTAAACCAGTAAACAAAAAAACTCTTCATGATTGAAACATCTTTTGTCATCGAGACTGGTGAATCCTGAGTTTGTTAATGATGTGGTGCATAAATGAAAATGTAAACAAATCAAAAGAAGTGAATTTTTTGTGATGAAGAGTTGATAACTGTGTCATGACTTTGCTGGCAGTTCCTCTGTACTGGTCAGAAGAAGGAGGTGCAGAAGGACAGAGTGATGATAGATAAATGTGGCCAGGGACTCCTGTTTCTCTGTGACCTTTGAACCTCACCCTGCCTCCCAGTCTGTAGCTGTTCAGCAGCAGTGGCCTGCAATCTGGGAGCTAAAATGATGATTGATGCTGGACTTCGTAGTGCACATGCACAGTTGATATGTACGTTTTAGTGCTCAAATGTGACAAACGCACAGTCAGAAGAGATTTATGCAAATGCCACAAAGCAGATGTAAACACATTCATAACTTCCAGGTCCAGTCTGTGAAGGTGTTGGTGGTAGAGGGGTGAGTGTGTGCTTGAGGATTAGCCCACAGACAGTCTGTCCCTGAACTCTCAGGCCTCCCATGATGACCTGCTGACCCCCGATCGCAGCACCCTGAACTCTGATAAAAACTCACTAAACTGCTGAGATTACAAGAAAGATTTAAGAATCTGTTTTGCACTGAAGGCCAACTGCACTTTCACCACATTAACCAGTCTGACACTTTTTTCTTGCTGCGTCTTTCGCTCCCTTTCCCACAAGGGGCTCCACTTTAAAGAAAACCCCTCTGTGCAATACCTGCGTAGAGCAAGCACATAGACAGTTCACAGCTTTGCTAGCTGTTAGCAGGCGGAGTATTCTGTTAGTGCACAGATAAACTATCTCACAGATCCTAAGAGTAGCATTACAACCCATTAGTGAGCCACAATTAGAGAGAGACTTAAATTAGCAAACAAGTGAATGCAACACCTTGTCTTTCCTTTATCAGCACCACTATAGTCCTCATACCCCCCCCTCCGATACACACACACACACACACATACACACACACTCACACACAAACATCTACCTTTGTGTTAGTCTAGCTGGTCAGCTTCCTGCAGACGTTTATATACTGAAAATAAATGATCTATAAAGATACAATTCCACTCCCACCTTGCATTTCATTTTGTGTTTTTAATAGAACACTCGTCTTTTATTGGTTCTTTACTTGCATAAAGCACCTTGCGTATCTGTTTGCAATCGTCTTCACTATGGATTATTCCAGGATAAGACAAATTTTCAGACACAGTTTAAACTAAAACTAATAATAGGGTAATGATTGCAGCACGCTCTTTGCAGAGGTTAGATTCTTCTTTCTTTTGGTAATTGGGCATCAAAATGTCTGATTTTACTGAAGTTTCACCAATAATGACAGTGAGACAACATAACTTTTTTTTTTTAGTAAGCAACAGCTTTGTGGGCGGCTCAGTGTGGATCTGGTTGTGGTCTTCTGAAGGACTCGGCTCCTCTGCTTGTCTTATCTGGGCTTGCTCTGAGTGGTATGTAACGCTAACAGTGATGGCCTGCTGTCCTCTCACTCTTTCCCAGGGAGGAGGGGTGGACTGGGCAGGTCTGGATCACTCTGTGTGTGTGTTTAAGACTGTGAGAGTGAAAGTGTCTGAACATCTTGTAAGAAAGAGAAAGCTGTGTTTGTGAGTCAGCCCATGTGGGTTTATTTCTGTGTGTGTTATCACTGGGCTGTTATTGAGCATTACAGTGCTTCTCTCACTGTCTGCATCCCTATACGTGTCTCGGAACCTATGATTGTCTAAGTATGTGAGTGTGTGCGTGAATGTGTGTGTGCATGTGTGCTTTCTGAGTGGAGAATAGAAAGGCTCTGGCTCAAACTGGGATGACTGGGATGGTGTTGACAGTGCTTTGCTCTTTCCATATTTGTACATGGTTAGTGTGCTAAGATGTAGCCAAGGAGCTGAGCGATAAGGAGGGACGTCTGGACAGGGTGTATGTGTGTTTAACAGACAGTATGTGTGTGTGTGTGTGTTCTCAGAAGAAAGTTGTATTTATGATTTATTCAGACTGTTTTTTGTCTCATTTGTATGTCTGCGAAATGACAACTTCCTAAACCTTAACTGTAATGCTAGTTTTTGTATAAAAACTCACTGCATGAATGACTTCCTGTTTTTAGCCAATGAGGCGACAGATCTGCAGATTGTCGTGGCACGCTGTCATTCCTGATTTCATTAGAAGTCTGGATAAGATGCACAAGGCGAGATGAAGAAAGATAATTTTTCAAGGGTATTAAAGTAAGAGGAAATGTGTTTTGGAAAGAAAAGGAGGGTAAAATTCTCCAAACTTCATGAGAATTGGAATAATACTATTTATTCAGCTCATAATGGCCTCCATCCTCTCATAATTAGTAAAAAAAATATGACATGTTTGAGGGAGTAGAAACTATTCAACTGAGCATCTCCATCATATGCTGAGTTTTTTTTTTTGTTTTTTTTTTGCTGAGTTTATATGATGTTGGATGCTAATTGATTGACTGTCTTCTTGTCACCATCATCTTATTATTTCCACCAATATACCACATTGAGTGGATTGATCAATGAAACAAAAATGTATACAGCTCTCACGTATATTTGGCATTCCTTTAGTCAGAATATTCCATACAATGACAATGATCTTTGCAGTACATTTCCCTTTAGACTGGCTGTACTCTTAGCTCCATGCATTAAGCAGAACTCATGTACTGTACAGTTCATTGTGGTACAGCCTGCTGTCATTATACCAGCGATCACTCATGCCATCAGTCATGTAATTTGATTGGTTCGGAACTGGACTGCAGCTTGAAAACTCCTCTTAACATTCTGTTAAAAGCTAAATGAAGCAACAGACCCACAATTCAGTTTGGCAGTGCATGAAGTCAGCCCATTCAAACTGAATGAGAAGTGAGATTGCTGAACCTTTCAACCCAGGACAGAAAGGTCCCGACACGACGTGCACCGCGGTCAACCGGCTGGCAAACCTGCAGCTTAAGAGACCTCCAACTGTTTGATACTGCCATTGAATCAATGGCCACTACCAAGAGACACTTTGTGGGTAAGGGTGAAAAGCAGGTAGCATCTGACAAAATGATGTTATATGACAGCTGGGATGACTTGTGACACGACTGCTATGCTGTGCCCAAAAACACCCCCCCAAAAAAACATGTTGGGATTTACTGCACTATAATTTATTTTGTATCATTGCTCCCACAGAATGAAACACATCGAAATTAATAGCTTTGATGCAGTTCTGTCCCTTAAATAAAGTGATGTAAACATACTGCTTTTGTTTCTAAGATGTGCACTTGTTTACCGTCCATTGTTCTTTTTGAGTTGAAGGAAAACTTTCTGGACCTCACAGATACACAAAAACACACCCTCACACAGTATTCGGTTAATAATGAGAGAATACGGGAACTGGTCTTAAAGGGCGGACATGGATCCTAGTTAACTTATTTACCCATCAGGCTCTGCTTCCTAAAGCCACAACTCTTTTTTTTCGGTTTTAAAAGCGTCTCAGAGTGATAAGCCTCCACTTCTCTCTCCCTCGGGATGGATGATGCTGTTGTCACGGCAACCTCAAGACAACTCACCACCTCCAGAGACAGACACACTTCCCCCTTCTTCTTTTTTTTTTTTTTGGTTTAGTGATGTCATTCGAGCCATAGAGACAGACCAAGGCCAAAGCAGGACACAATAATGCAAACACACTCACTTATCTGGAGTTTTGTGGAAATGGAAGACATGGGTGTTTGTAGGGGACTTTGGCTGGTTGTAGGGGCTGATAAAGGGGTCCTGGGCTCCTGAATCAGGGTAGCTCCTGAGGTGATTTCACCTGTTGCTTGAACGCCATTGTCATTTTATGGTCTCTGCTACTATAATCAAAATATTAATTTCTTCTAATTGTCCACAAGGGGCAACTTCTCTGTTTGCAAAAGATATCGTATTGAATAGAATTCTATGGGAAAACGATCCAAGTGCTCACTTAAAAGTATTATCCCAGTAAACATTTTTGTTTATGGGATTATATCAATTCAATTCAGTTTTATTTATTTAGTACCAACTCACAAGAAACAGTCGCCTCAAAGTGCTTTATAGTGTAAGAAAGTCCAACGATCAAAACGACCCCCTATGAGCAAGCACTTGGAGACATGGGAAGGAAAAACTCCCTTTTAACAGGAAGAAACCTCCTGCAGAACCAGGCTCAGGGAGGCACAGCCATCTACCACGAATGGTTGAGGCTGAGGGGAGAGCCTGTCAGTACTCTAGCTGCAGCATTTTGGGTCAGTTGAAGGCTTTTCAGGCAGTTTTTAGGACAGCCTGATAGCAATGAATTACAACAGTCCAGCCTAGAAGTGATAAATGTATGAATTAGCTTTTCAGCATCACTCTGAGACAGGATGTTTCTAATTTTAGAAATATTGAGCAAATGCAAAAAAGCAGTCCTACATATTTGTTTAATCCTGGTCAAAAATGATTTCTCTCAGTTTTACTGGAGGCCAGTGTAATGCCATCAAAAGTATTTGGTTAGACACCATGTTTCTAACATTTCTGAAGCCAAGTACAAGAACTTCAGTTTTTCTTCTGAATTTAGAAGCATGAAATTAGAGGTCATCCAGGCCTTTATGTCTTTAAGATATTCCTGCAGTTTAACTAATTGATGTGTGTCTTCTGGCTTCATGGATAGATAAAGCTGAGTATCATCTGCATAGCAATGAAAATGTATAAAATGCTTTCTAATAATACTGCCTAAGGGAAGCATGTATAGTGTAAATAGAAATGGACTGGAGGTCCAACAGGAAAAGCACAGATGAGTTCACTGTCAGAGGATGTTAGAAGATGATTTGTAACCTTCACTAATGCTGTTTCTGTGCTGTGATGAATTCTGAAACCTGACTGAAACTCTTCAAATAAGCAGTTCCTCTGCAGATGATCAGTTAGCTGTTTTTCAAGGATTTTGGAGAGAAAAGGAAGGTTGGCGATTGGCCTATAATTAGCTAAGACAGCTGGGTCAGTTATGGCTTTTTAAGTAGGGGTTTAATCACAGCCACCTTGAAGGCCTGTGGTACGCAGCCAACTAATAAAGACAGATTGAACATATTTAAGATTGAAGAATCAATAAATGGAAAAACTTCTTTGAACAGTCTAGTAGGAATGGGATCTTTGGAGGAAGTACTGAAGTTAACTCAAAAAGATCAACTGAAGCAAAATAGTCTAAATGAATAAGAGCAGTACTGAAAGTAGAGTACACAAAGATGCATCTGTGAGATTTATTATGGTCTCAACTGCCAGTTTAACAGCAGGATTTAATTATTATTATTAAATTATAGCCCCATTTAGGGAAAGTTAGATCATAAATCAGAGTAGGCTTTTGGGTGTGGCCATGTTGTTATGGTGGCTACATCCATCTTTTATAAGAATAGTTTGTATAGTTTTATTTATCACCAGTTTTCCAAACTTTAAGGATTGGCAGAAGATAATTTCCTCTCATATATATTCAAAACAAAACAAACATTTTTTTTTGTGAAACAGGTCTCTGAATGCAAACTGTTAAAGAGAACCAATAACTTTGTCTGTTTAAAAACTGTCATCTTTTCCACGGTGTATAGTAGAAGCAGGTGTCGCAGTCTCCTTAAAAATGCTAATTATTGGGGTCTGCAGAGCTCAGTTATCTGCTTTCCTGTGGATGATAAAAGTGTAACGCCTGTGAACAGCAGTTCCTGTAACAGACCTGCTGAAGGATATCTGCTGTTTATCTCACTGATAGGCCAGACTCCAGGAAACAAGTGTTGAGAATAGCATCTTATTCTGTCATTTCACACACAGACAGCCACACGCACACACATTAACGGAGGACAGGGTGATGCCACAGGTGATGAACAACAAGGAGGCTGCTGATTGAAAGCAGCGCATCAGACTGTCAGAGTCTGTGTTTGTTCAAGAAAACCAGAGATTTAAAGAGGAAATGTAAAAAAAACAAAAACAGTAATAATGAAAATAAGGGTGTAATCAGAAAATAAGATAACGCAGTTATCATTCTCTATTTCATGGATATTTTTTTCACTTTATTCTCCAATGTCATCGTGAAGTTATATTGTTTGTATCATCTTAAAATATTCTTAATACCTGTTTAATGAAGACCAACAATGCTTCATGCACTTTTTTTTCTTTTGTCAATATATACGATCATGTCATCAGTATAAAGATGATAACGTCTCTCATAAAACCTCGGGAATATTCAATTACTGGTAAGACCATGGGCTCAATATATAAAGCACATTTTAATATACATATAAATCTAAATGTATAATATCTATAATACCATATGCAATATTATAATATTAATGTCATTATTTCCTCAACATTACAAATAACATATCGAGCGCTCACTCTGCTGTGATCATCAGCTGAAAAACGTGAGAGAGGAACTTGTTCTAGATCAGAAAGAATCAGAATCAGAAGGTTTTTATTGCCATATGTGTGAGAGGTTCACAACATTAGCAAATTGCTGCGGTACTTGGTGCTTACATAAAAAACAACAGAACTATATAACTATAAATACTATAACACAATATTACAAATATAAAATAGAGAGATAAGTTACAATAAATTATAGTCAATATGTACATAAACAGTGCAGTGATCAGTGCAACAGACAGGTGCATAAACAGGGTCATCAGTGTTTGTGGAGGGTGGTGTTGACAATCTTAGGGTTATTGTCCAGGAGACCAACAGCAGAGGGGAAGAAACTGTTCTTATGGTGGAAGCTTCTGGTCTGAATGGACCAGATCTAACACAACAAAACAAAATGAAACAAAATGAGTGTTTGTTTCTTTTACCCTCACTGTCATGGGTACCCAGTGTATTAAAATGTGAAGCAAGGGTATAATGACAGAGTTTCAAAGTAAGAGTGTGTTGTCAGACATATTTTATTTAATACACTGGCATTTCTGTTGAATTTTATTAATTTTCTCAGGTTTCAGATTCTGGTAAATGAAATGTCAGACTGCTGTTACTGTTTTGTCTAAAGCTGCTCAATGAGAGGTCAAAACAATCACTGGCAGATGATGAAGTAGGAAGGAAAGGAAGTGAGGAGACGCAGTAGTGACTGTCTCTTTGTCCTGAAGGTGGAAACAAGGTTGTATGTTTTTCCCACACTGGTGATAGAGCTATCTGTGCCGGTCCCAGTCACCCCAGTGCACCCCTCCACCTCAAGCTCCACCTCAGCCCTGCGCAGCTTACAGGCTGTCCTCAGGAGGAGCCAGCCAATAAAGATAAGCTTGACGGAGGAGCCAGCCAATAAAAGATAAGCCTCAGAGGAGCCAGCCAATAAAAGATAAGACCTGGGGCATGTCTGTGACTTCCTCACTGATCTTCCTTTAGCAGATACAAGGCACCGCGCTGATATGGCTGGCGTCTCACTGGCATCCACAGAGAAACCAAACATCCACCGCTCACATAAAGGCAGTCAAGCAAAGAGCAGGCTGAACCTGAATCCAAATTCAGACGTCTTATTTTCATCATTCATATCAAATATAATGATGGGTTTATAACTGAGGTCGTTAGGCAAATTTACCATCCATCAGACAGGATTTTAAACAACCTCTTGAGATGTGACAGGTTTAATTGAAGTTCAAAGAGTAAACTTGAAGAATCCTTCTCACTGTATAGCAAAAAAATATTTACTAGATCTTTACTAATAAGGCAGTTTCATTATTACTCAGGTACTGAGAAACCAACCAGTGTTGCAGAGCTGAAACAATTAGGTGATTTCATCTGTGATGACCACCCACTTTTCAAGGCAAAAGACTCAAAACTTAGTCATATTGTTGTTGACACTCTGTATCACAATGGAACAAAGTATACAGGACAGAGAAGTATGTGAAGACCCTCTCATAATGGAACAAGAACCTGTAGCTGCTGTTTGACTCTTGAGGCCTTAAAGACAATTTTAATACTTACAGTATTTGCTTATTGTGAGAACAGTAAGAAAAGAGCATTTAAAGAAATGCATTCATATTTCTAATTGAGTGATGTCAAACCTGTAACCATCACAGCCTTCAAAGTTTGTAATTTTTATAGTTGGCTTTATCAACATTTGTTTACCTCTCAGCATTAGTACTTTGTACCACATTAGCCCACAAAAACACCCTCTTTGTCCCACATTCATTTGCATTTTGGGACCCCCTGCACTCAGAAAAGTAACACAGCTTTGCCTTTATGGTCCAGAAAGGGGACACGTTTTTCAGTTTGATCCACAATACTAGAAACAAATAGTTGATCTTGAATCCATAACAAAAATTTAACTACAAATGCATGAGAAGCTTGC
>VUQJ01030779.1:4996-15358 GCA_015108635.1 Andinoacara biseriatus
TGCTCAATCAAACCAAGGCAGAGGTAGGGATTTAAGAGACCACCAAGATGCTACCTACCTCACACACACACACACACACACACAGAAAAGAGAAGACCACCAGAGTGTGAGCAGGTGGACGGCTTTACCAGATGGCAGCTCTTCTGTTCCACTGTTATGCACAGAGAGACACATCCACACACACCCTTTACCTTCACACACAGATGCAGCCCACATTTGTTCAGTGGGCACACAAACACACACGCACACACTGAACTCTGAATCACAGCTTTCTTTTTAAATAACACCAACGGCCTCGTCCAGTCTGAGCTCCACTCTCATAACCTGATCTTGGAGTATTTCAGCATGTTGGAACTAACATTTAGATGTGATACAGAAATAAATGTGAGTCACCACTAGAAAAGTCTTTTTATTGCACCTTTCCACAAAAAGTGCAGCTGAGCGTGTTTACACGAGGCATAAAGACGTCAAAGAAAGCCAATAAAAAAAGAAACTATTAGAGAAGCTCCTGAATGGAAGGCTGCAGTGATGCTGCGGAGCTGCAAACCAAATATTACCTTTGAGCGTTCACAGACGTGTTACTGTTACAATAACCTCGGCCTCGTGAGAGCAGCTGAAGTGTGAATCAGCAGCGATGCATAACTGCAAATGTGCAGAAATCAGGCTGACGAATAACATTGGAAGCTTATGTTATTGTCAGCTGTGTGTGTGTGTGTGTGTGTGTGTCTGTGTGTGTGAGAGAGAGAGAGATACAGAAGTTGGTTTAGCAATGCAGCGATTAAGCATGTCAACTGAGGAAATTTATTTCCATTTTCCATATTATTTTCAATGTAATTAATTTCCCATAATTCAGTATGGTAGTTTAGCTTATTAATAAAAAGTATCATTTTACAAATAATTCAATATATCTCTATATGTCCATCTGTCTGTTTTTCACCAAGCAAGTATGTCAGCTGAGTTTGGGATGATTTCAATAAGTGGTTCTAATATTTTAGTTAAAACTTGTTGGTTTACTATTGTTTCCACAAAGACTGTACATAAAAGATGAGCATCGCCACCACGCACTTTATCTGCAGCAGATGTGGGCATGTTTGGACAAGAGGGTGGAGTGGGTGCAGCACAATTTAGCACAAACACAGTCCAGAGGTCCAGTTCAGTTAGCTGAGGTGAAGCCTAGCAGAAAGCTAGCAGCTACAGCCGCCTGTGTCACCATCCACCTGTCATTCAAAGAGGCCACGCCCCTAATAATGCAAACTTTAACAGGACATTTTTATGAAAACATACAGCTGTTATGAAAGAGACCAAATCAGTTTCTGTATCAGGTTGTAAACGTGTTTATTTCTGCTGGAAAGATTTAACATGGGAGTCTGTGGGGACTGATGCACTGTGGCGCCTCTGCTGGACTGCAGAGGAACTGCAGGTGTTGGTTCTTCATTATTCAGCCCTGGATGTTGCACCTCAGTCTCATCTATTAAAAAAAAAAAACCTCTCAGTTCCAACATTTGATCTGTTTGTGCTAAAGAGGTTTAGCCCATTAAATATGCAGTGTGGTGGTTTGCATGCACAGGTAGGCCTTTATCGGAGAGAAATTCCTGCTTCAATCCTCCCCTGCTCTGCTTAAAAAAGGCTTCAGCAGCAGAGCTTTCAAATAGCATCACCCCGTTTCCGGCCCCCCCGCAGTTTCAGAGCAGAAATCCCCTCAGCAGGTTCTCTGTTAGTCGTTCATTTCTCAATCACCGGCATCAGCAATCACAGCCTGTGTTTACTGGTCATATTGTGCTTTCAGAATGTAGAACATAACCTCCAATGTTTTGGAGGTTATTTTCCCCCTGTTTATGGGGGGAGTATTATAGTTAATGTGATTCAGGATATGGGATTTAAATGTTTTTAATGTTTAATAAATGCGAGCTGCCACAGCCGTCTTCGTTCTCAGGGAGCCGGAGTGCAGCAAAGATGGTGATTATGGAAACGGAAATATTTTCCTTTCCTTTAAGGACCAAATGTTCCAACTGTAATGGAGAAATGAGAAGACCATCCCTTGTTGTTTGGGCCTTAAAGGACGGTCATCATTTTTATTTTTATAAGCGTATGATTTATTGGTTTGGTTTTAAAGTTAAAGTTGAGGTTATGAAATGAAGTTGGCATAAAGCTCTCACAGGTATAATAAAAGAAGGATGTGCATGTGTGACTGAGTGTCTGTGCAGGTTTATGAACATGCTCCTGCTTGCCTGTGTACATTTGTCAGATTGCTAAAGCATAAGGGCAGTAAAATAAAACTGACCCGGCACATTCCCGGGCACTTAGCTGTGACGACTGCTCTGGTGAGCCTCGTTATGAATGCTGATGCTGAGGCTAGAGGCTAAGCGTTAGGCCAAGGGGGCAGTAATGTTGAATCGGACTGAATAAGTGGCCTTTTATTATCATACAGCATCAAATACAAACATTTCTACGAGCCTTTGAAGGGGTTTTACTGCTCTGAACGTGTTCCAGAGCCACGTGGGTCGCAGGAGCACGTCGCAACACAGTCACCCTTCGATCCCCGACTACAAATCCCCGCGGTGCTCAGTGTAAATATTTAACAGAAACAGCAGCAAGACCTGCAGTTTACACTCCAGAATGTATTGAAGATTAGTCTCCATATATTTGCTGCCAGATAAGGTTCATTTAAGAGGAAAGAAAATAAATTACATGGGAAAAACAAACTGCATCTGAAATTAGAGTTTGATTCCCGCAGGACGTTTCATCAAGGGACTTCATCAGCAGCGTGCAGCAGGAAATTTCCTCCTCAAATTGGAGACACGATCGATTTGCACAGGAATACAAATCAGCCGTGATCTCCCATCAGTTATTACAAATGAGCAGCTGTTCGTAGGTGATATTAGACCTGTGCACACGGGCATCGCTCAGTCAGTAAAAACACATCACATAGTTTTGTTGCTACTGGTAAAATTTAAGTTTTCTTCTCGTTCAAACTTTAGAATAACTGTTATATCTCATGGGCAGGCCCAATTTTACCTGGAGACTTTGACTAATTAGTAATAAAAATGAGTTCATCTGTAATCTTAACCCCGCGCTGATCCACCTTCCTGCTATTTTTGCGTTTTTTTGTTCAGAATTTCCTCTGAATTCCATTCCTCTATTATCTTCTGCTTATATAAATTATACATAGAGGGAAAAATCAGGGAAGAGCTTTGCAGCTCTTTTGTGTAGTGTTCTGTTGCTTTTGTAAAATCAAAGAGATACGACACTAATTAAATCAGAAAGAGAATGAAAAGGAGGATCTGGGAAGGAAGTGGGTTGCAAAGTGGCTGACACACACACACACACACACACACACACAGACAACTACAGGGAGGGCAAAGCAAATAAAATGCACAAGTGAGCCATCAGCTGATGTTGGCTGGTGCTGAGATCAGATGATCATCCTCCAGAATTATGGTTTGGAGGTCTGTCCGCTCACCTTTTCAGCCTGATATCAGCCATTTCCAGCTCCAAATTGTCCTTCGGTTAAAAAGCGGTCAAACTCTGAGACACCGCTGAGCGTTAAAAGCTGTCCACATTCCTCCCAGGTGTTACCTTAAGGTCCAGGTACCCATGAAAATGAAGATTTGTGAGGTGTAGCTGAGTTAGCACTCATGTTCTGACTGAAGAACTTCTAAAAAAAATAAAATATTCATCTTTGCTAGAACGTTGGATGTAACAAAAACAGCAGTGATATTTGGAGGGTTAATAAATTTGGGCTCGTTTATGGATAACGATGTGCTGAAAACAGACCATTCTTCATCATCTACAGTATGAAGATAGTCGTTCATATGCTGCCGTTTGGGTTGGAGGACTCTGTATGAACAAGTCAGAATATATCAATAACACATGCATATATACATATTGAAGGGGCTCTAAACTATTTCCAGGCAGATCAGCTCTACACATTCATTTCCCTCCTTCATTAATGTGTTCGGATTTGCAGTGTGTGTGTGTGTGTGTGTGTGTGTGTGTGTGTTGGTGCTTAAGCAGAGTGTAACGCTGACCAGCAGAAGACCTCGTGCCACCAGTGTAATAAAGCCCGGCCCAAACTCACTCCTTGTTTCATTTTCTCATTCCGCTTCACAAATCTGCACCCTAAAGGTCACGACCTGACATTATTGCTATTGTGTCCTGCTAATTCTGTGCCTTTCTCTCCCGTTCCCTCCTTCAGTTCCCGCTCTTTCTGCCTCGCACCCGCTCACCTTTTGCTATCTCTCTCTTCTCCTCCTCCTTTTTCGCGCTCTCTCCCTCTTTCTTTCTCCATCCTCACAGACTCTATTTCCTGTGGTTTTTCATGGGTCACTCGCCTCATTCTCTTCACGGGTCGCGTGGCTTTGTCTCAGCCAGTCGGGGGAAAAAAAGCCCCACAAAAAAAAAGGATTCTGGGAGTTTCTTTAATTAGTTGGTACCAGCCTGCTCTGCCCTCCTGATCCCTCACCCCCACTAGCACCACTGTCATGTGAAGTGAACATCTGGAGAGGTTTTTACAGCCGCACTACTCTGTAATTCTTTAACAAAGTTACGAGCCGCCAGATTGATTGGGTTTGATGAGGTGTGCAGGGAGAACGAAGGGAAGGAGGGTGAGACAGGGATGTGGACAGAGTCTGATTTGGGTTCGTCACAATGTGAGACAGAATAAGTGGGAGGAAAGAAGAGTGAAAGCTGGTTTTTGTTGGTCTGTGACAGAGAAAAGGAGAGCGAGGTGAAGAGGGAGCAGAGGAGCTGGGAATGTCTGCTGTGCTTCCAGTCTGACATTCACAGAAGTCAACAAGCCAGTCGCAAGGACACGCGGAGCATGTGTGAAGTCTTTCTAATGTGTTAAATCATTCAGCAGCATTTTGTTTTGAGAGTTCACAGAAAAGTTTAGCATTTCAGACTGTTAGATAAGCAATCATCAGAGCCATTTCAAGTCATCTAAAGTACAAAGCTTGGTTATTAAATCTATATCACGCAATCACATCTTGCAGATTTCCACTTTATTTGTTTTGCCCTCAGGCTCATGACTTTTTAAACTTCTGAATTCTGAAAATGGAACATGAACAATTTAATTTGTTTGCTCATAAAAAAAAGTGTAAAATGGAAAAATAGATGGGTGACAAAATAAAATAAATACCTGAGCCTTATAGTTTGGGGATCAGGTGGCTCTGTTATGCTGTAGGGGGCATTTTGCTGCCACGGTTTGGCTCAATTTATCTCCTTATGCTTGGCTTAAAGTACTGTGTTATAATCTATAACCGTTACCATGGAGCCTGATGTGCACATTCATAGAAATGTGAGCACACGTAGCAACGATGCCAAACTCAGCACCGTGATAGATCAGTTAGTAATAAGCAGCGTAAATACAGTATGTTGGTTAGCACAACGACATTATTTCCATGACACAAAATAATCGGGTTTAATTGATGCTTGGGCATGCTTATGATGCTAATGCAGTAGCATGCTTTTTTGCAGTCCGTGTAAAGAATTTCAGTAAAAGTAACAGATGTTCAGGATTTATCAGCTCCAATTCCAACATTAACACCTCGGGTTCACTCGTGATGGGAGAAGAATGCAGTAACACCAGTACACAAATATGGCTCTGCAGGGATTCAAAGCAGCACTTTCAATTAAGTGCTAGAGCGAAATGTCATTGCAAATCAATCCAAAGTTATTCTCCATCTATGACAAAACTGGAACTGGACATTGGTCTTCAGTGAGGGTGAGAAAAAGAACATCTAGCACCATTACAGTGAGCATGGGGTCCCCTCAGGGCTGCGTCCTGAGCCCCCTCCTGTTCGGCCTGTTTACACATAACTGCAATGCCACCCACACCACCGACCGCATTATTAAGTATGCAGATGACATGACTGTACCAGGCTATGAAGGGGTCAGTTCAAGATGGCTGCCATTGTACTAAAGGTGCCCTTATTTCAATTTTATATGTTACTTTCATTTTAATTTTGGTCACTAATAATCATCATATATCAACTTAATGCTAACGTCTACCAGTGTATATGTTTTTACTAATATTGTGCAAATTATCTCAATTGCATATATGCATAATAAATCCTGTGAGCTGGTTTTTGTACCATTCATTCACCGGCGCCTTCAACTCATTAAAAGGATACAAGTATGCTACTTGGAAAACAGTCTCAAACAATCCACCCGGGAAAGGGAAGGCCCTGGTCAACACTGACATGTCACAGAAGGAACGTCCCTTCCTAGAAACATTTTTGGAGGTGGAGAGTAACAAGGATCAGCACCAATCTCAGCAAGGAGATCGGTGTTAGCAGCCACCCTAGGCACTGCTGTCAGGTGCATCCTTTATGACAAGGATGTCTCCACACAGAGGTGGCTGTGGTGGGCCTCATTTGAAAAACAACGAGGCGAGAGTTGATGACGTGTTGCAGGTCCCACAACCCTTTCCACAGGAAAAACAAAGGAGATGGTGATGGACCTTGGAAAACCCGGGAGGCAAGCCTACCCTGTGTTTTGTTCTATACTTTTTTATTGATTTCCATGCAGAAATCATACACCAATAAACACCAACTTAGCCAGGAACACCTCTACATATGGAGGTGCTGGTGATTTAACCACCAACCCTCCAGTCAGTTGACTGAATTGTGCTTTAGTCAAGGTTAAAAAGTTGTTTTTTAAGGCTCATGTAATGGAGATGTCATTTTCACTGACCTCTGTGCAGGTTTTCTGCAATCTGGGGGTGATTTATTCATGCAAAGAGAAAAGCAACACATTTGCTTGTTAGTTCAGCAATGACAGCTCTGTTAGGAGGCAGGTTCCTTATTATCTATTGATTGTCCCTTTAATTGGCATTGTGTTTATTTTAATCCATAACTGCGCCTCAGTGATGTTGCTTTGTCCTCTGTCACGGCCAGACTTGTTCTTTGGTTGATTCAGCTTGTCATGGCAACCAAATGTCAGTGAGTTGCTAATAATATCAGTGACCTTAGCAGCTCTGGCTCTGTTTGCAGAGCTGTAAGAAGGGGCTAATTTTTCCAGTCTGACAGAGTTGGGCCCCTGATTGAGGATTTTAAGGTTGGATCGAATTAACTCTGGAGCACTGAGGAAGTCACAGCTGTCTTCCAGGCAACAGCATTTACTGTTTTCTGTGCACTCTGTAACAGATAGGACAGCTGGTCCACATTAATATGCAACATTAAACTATTAAACAGCTCCATCAGTTTTCCACAGTGTGAGGAACACAGTTTTCTCTCTTCATGATGCTGGGAACCAGGACGGTGAAAGAATTTGCTGCAGAGTGGAAGGGAGGGACTGTGGGAATAACAACCCAGCTAAGTCATGCTTCATTAGCAGGCCGTGTCCTCCTAACTGCAGATCAACGATATTCATTTTCAATGCAGATTGTAATGGTGCACATTGGTACTATTTTTAATTATAATATTAGTGACGATATCAAAGGGGAATTGTCGTCATTAGGAACCCTTTTACCTCTTGGTTATTGAAACTGTTTTGGTCTCCATAGATCGTTCCCCCCTTCATAACAGCTGTACAGGGGAGGATGCAGCTATCTGACCAATAATATGGCTGCTGTGCAGTTCATTGTTCTAACAGATCATCCAAGAAGTCTCACTGCACAAAAACGGCATGTATCTGGAAAGGTCCGGAATGCTCTGGAATGATCCGTGGCAGATCCAACTTTATGGATGTGCCACATAGCCACAATGTTTCTGAAGAGAATATGAGAAGATCTGATCTGTCACAGATATTTAAATGGACATTATCTGGATATGCGATGTTCATTCAGAGTTTGGATTTTTCTGGGTCCAATCTTGTCCGTTTATGGACAAATCTCCAAAATGTATCCGTCAAAGATCCGGTGCGCATTCTTCGGGATATTGTCCCTATCTTTGATGGATACAGAGATATCATACCTCAGACAGTAACACATTTCAGGGCTTTTATTCCAGTGTCTGAGCTCCGGGTTTGCTGAGTGAAATTAGAGGATTTGGTTTTGATGCATATGGGATGTGCACTGATTAGCAGGTATGTGTGTCTGTGTGATGCTTCCATACAGTCTTTAGAAGCAGCTTGGTAACCAAGCTAGCTAGCATCAGCGCTCCACCCTTCATTCCAAACATGTTCACTTCTGGCTCCAAAACAGGATCACGGTAGTGACCAAAATCCAGATACTGAAACTTCAAAATGTAGAATTCAGAACAGAAAGGATCTGCCCTGGAACAGGTTTTGTGTGACAGTAACTGCAAACCTGCAAATACAGTGTGTCCTCTTCAGAGGCATCACAAAGGCTGCAGAGCTCCAACTTCTCGTTTACATCAACTAAATAATGACATAAAACCTTAATACAAAACAGCGGATCCTGTCACACAGGCGATAAAGCTCCATCAGTCAAGCCTGCTAGGATCAACATTTCTGAACGGTGCTCTGAGCATGCAGCTCGGTGGCATTTGAAACACGAAGCTGCCATGCCAAATGTTTCCCCGAGCTCAGCACTGCCAGATTTGCTGCCACTGCTGAATTGTTTGCTGCTGGAACGGTCTCCATTTTCAATTTACAGTTGAAATAGTTGTGATTGCTTATTATTAGCATAATAATACAAGATTAAGACTGAATGAATTACAAGTGTGACAGTAAGAGGGTCTGAAGGAGGTGAGGGTAGATATGGTTTTAATTTGTGAGCAGAATGGATAGCGGGGCTTAGGGATGCACAATGGCCCGTGTTTGTTCACAACACAGCCGGTGACATCAATTCAAATTAAACTGGCTGTTCAAAGCAGCAACGTATCACGTGTTTGCCATCACTCTGTGAAAGAATGTGGCTGTTTTCCATCTTATGTCGGTCACTGAGCCATCGGAGGGAAGAGGGCTCATTAAGGAGATGTTTACCTGTTAGCTGTGCACCGAATGTGCAGCTATAGTGCACTGTGTCACAGTCTCTGTTTGGAGATGCTCGATGCAGCCAAACACATCGTGTTTCAATTAGCAACTCTGCAGATGTCTCGTGGCAGAAAACAATCTGTTCAGCATCTGAGTGTCTGTTATTTCACTAACTGTATGCTGATTAACTTCATACACACTGCTATTTACCATGTTAAGTGGAAAAAAATACATGTATGGAAAATGTGTTACATAATATTCGACTTATAACTTACGACTACACTTATTCTGCACTGGGTAATGAAGGAAGCAGTCTAATCCAGACTCACCAGAGGCGCGTACAGTGCAGGATCGAAGCAGAAGGATTGTTCAGATTGTGAAGGAAGCCCCAAATTTGGCTTGTTCCTTAGAACATATTTAAGGGGTGGACACATGTGAAACCAATAATTTCAAGGGTGTGTCAGCCATTAATTCAAAATGGCTGCCATTGTACCAAAGGTGCCCTTATTTCAAACTGTTTTATCTGTTAATTTCATTTTAATTTTGGTAGCTAATAATCATCATATATCAACTTAATGTTAACACCTACCAGTGTATATGTGTTTTACTAATATTATATATATTATCTCATTTGCATATATGCATAATTAAGCTTGTGAGCTGGTTTTTGTACCATTCATTCACCGGGACCTTCAGCGCGTTAAATGAGCAGTACGTGTGGCTGGCAAATCATCTCAGCTAGGAGATGAGTGTTAGTAACCACCCTAGGCACTGCTGTCAGGTGCTTCCTTTACGACAAGGATGTCTCTAACTTGAACCATGTATGCATAATGAGGTGGACATCCGCATTGTGGTGCATGTATCTCAAGGTCTTTGGAAGATAGTCTTCTAAACTTCTGATACTGATGTAATTGTCGTCTCAATGGCATCTTCTCTGGGAAATGTTGAATTGTAGGTGGCATTTGGCACTGGCAAGTCATTTTGATACATCGTTGCTTCAGATCTGGCTCGGTCAAGATTGAAAGTCTGACTGAGTGCGACAGTGTCTTCCTTTGCAAGATGGGGAAAGAAGTCTTGCTGGAATGTCTGGAAGATGTTTCAGCCTTTGACAGAATGCCTTCACCATCTATCCTCTGCACCAGCTGAACTTGACATGGAGTTTGTTGTTCTGCTTCATGGCAGAATTAGTGAGTTGAGCACTGTCAGCGAAGCAAGGAACCACCTGTTTCTTCAGGGGTCGAGAACACTTTGGGAACATGACCCCCAACAGAAGGGGCCCTACTGCTGCACCACTGCAGCAAGCAGTTGCAGCGGGAGGACCACACCAATAAACTGCACTCAGTTTTTAAGATAAGATAAGATAAGATAAGATAAGATAAGATAAGATACGATACGATATGATAAGATAAGATAAGATACGATAATGTTTATTTGTCACATGCACAGATATACACAGTACAATGTACAGTGAAATGTTTTTAGAGC
>VUQJ01030780.1:0-25351 GCA_015108635.1 Andinoacara biseriatus
GAATTAAGGATGAGCTGAGGGAAACCTTTCCCACAACAGTTTGGCCTCAGTTGCAAATGGTGTTATCTCTTGGAACATACAGTTTAAATTGATGTACACATGTGAACACAACAGATATATCAAATCTGTTTTATGTCTTATGGTAATAATGCATCATAGTGCTCCTCCCATTCTACTCTTTCTCCTTGGTTTGCATTATGATCCATACAAGGAGTAATAAAACAGCAGATTATTAACAGCTCAGTTTCCCCTCCAGACTAAGGAAGGTTCATCCTTCAGTGCCACCTGAGTTCTGCTCACAGCTACGTGGCCTGTTTACTTAGCCCTGAGGGCAAACGCACCAGCTCGTCAGATGCACTCTTTTAAAAATCTGTGCACACTCATTTGGTCACCTTGATGGATTGGCCAGTATTGACATTTTCACAGCACCACTGTGTGAGGGTCCTGGCCTGGCCAAATTGCCACATCTGGAACATATGAGTCCTGGAGTTTGGACTGAAAGCAACTCTGCAGGAATTCACAATAAGCTCCTCAGTTCACTCTCCAAAATAAGTAGCTGCTTCATCCTCACAAGCTACAAAAATGGCCATATTGTCCCTACTGAGGGTATTCCCACAGTTACAGATGATATAGCTCTCAGCTTCACATTTCTTTTTTCTGTTTTTAGATAACTTTCTTTATCTTCCTTTGTGTCTTTTGTGTGACACAAAGGAAGAGTCACAGATTTTCCTTAGAGGGATTTGTTTGTGGATGATGTTTGCGAAAGGGCTTGTGACTTCTTCAGATTACTTCTACAGTTCGACATTTGTTTTTGGACACAAGTTTAACCAGATGAGCTGTCTTTGCTTGTGCTATGAAGAATACCTGGTCCACCAAATGTCTTGTACACGATGGCTGTCTATGCATATAGTGACATCAAAAATATGAATTCAGTTTGTTTATGCTTACATAATGAAAACCTTGTCTGGCACTGACTCACAGCTATGGAGGTGTTCTTTATCTGTTAGGTCTAAATAATTTACTTAATTACAAAAACTTAAGGAGCATTTTGATCTTCTTGGCTATCTAAAGATCTTACCTTCTGAAGCGCTAGTGGCACCTTCAGTATTCAGTAGAGGATGTTAAGGCAGGAGCTTGTTCTCAGAACACATGCATTTCACAGTAAATGAAACGGGCTCTTCATTTTCTTTTCCTTGGCATTGGTGGAATGTTGACCAGAAAATGTTCAACATCAGAGATTTTTTTAACATCCTCTTGTGTCAGAAGTTTGAGAAATAGAAGTTATTTGACCTCTACATGTCAACCAAAGCAGTGGCTTTCAATCCATCAGAAAAGACTTGCTGGTGCTTTCAGGCACCTTTGCTTCCGTTCCACAAAAACGCATTCATGTTATTACATCTAACAGTTTACATTTGTATTGCCTTTTTACACAGATATTGCGATCTGCTTCATAGAGTGAGTCCCTGTTTTTTGTTTGTTTGTTTTTGAGTATAGAAGTGTTGAATTTATGCATCACATATTTTATTTTATTTGATCTTGGGCAGCAAAAACATTGCCCATGGTCTACGTGACAGATGAGCAGTATATGGCTGCAGTTTGCTGTCTTCCCACCCTAATGTGGTGAGACAGTGATCTGAATAGAAGGCATAATTATAATGCTTTCCCATGGGAGTCCATTTGCACCCACATAGGCTTCTTTATATAAAGCGCATCAGACTGAAGAGTCTTATCAAGGTAAACCTATCCAGGTGTTATACAGTAGAACTAGAACTCTGTTGGTGCATTGTTCATTGGTATGCCTTGGCTTCAACACTTCCTGTCAGATGAGATTGTAGAGCCTGGCTACATTTCCCAATTTAACTATTTATATACTTGTAAGAAATTGAACTCCACACTTAACCAACACAACACAACACAAACACTCATTATTGTTCCCTTACTATCTTTGGACTATGCTGAGAATGTGTCTTCACTTTAATATATGATCTCAATAGACTGTGTTTTATGTTTCCAGTCTATATAATTCATGAGGCGGTCATGAAGAGGATGTACACAGTAAATGTTGCCCAGAGAAAAGTGTTCAATAACTTAACTATTATTTTTCTTTGCCTTCTAAACAGCAGAGCCAGTGGATGTCCTAAAAGTACTAGCATTTCAAAATTACCCCGAAGGAGTGACAAAAACAGCAGGATTTTGTACAAACCGAAGAGCATCAACACCAGACACAGCTTACAGGGTTGCCAAGCAGGTCCAGACCAGTGCCCCCACCACTCAGCTATTCCCTGGTAAGATAAACCTCTAATATTCAACTGCAATGTGCAAACTGGTCCTTTGATAGTGGATTTTGGTCTTTTTGTCTCAGCTCTGAACTGCCAGGGACTGCTTTTATGGTGATGTTGGGCAGGCATGAGAAAAATGAACCATGCAATGTGTGTAGATTTCCCAGCATCTTAACATTTTACCAAAGTTATAATTAAGAAATATGAAAGTCTAGAAGTGAGTAAGGTTGCATCATTATAGTGTTATTATTATAGTAATTCACTGTGATAAAACTTACTTTTGACGAGAAAAAATTATGAATTTATGAAATTTAATGTAACATTAAGTAGCGGCCCTGTCAGTGCCCTGTGTTTATTTACAAGCACAAGAACACAAGCACAAGAGCTTTTTTATTATTTAATAGATTGATTAACTTTAAATATGTCTTTAATTAGTCATGTGGGAATTTTTTTCAGTCACATTAATTTTTCTGTTTTGGCCATGCAGGTGGTGTTTTTCCTGAGGATTTCTCCATCCTGACCACAGTGCGTCCCAAATCTGGCCTCCAGTCCTTCTTACTGTCCATTTACAATGATCAGGGAGTCCAGCAGCTGGGTGTGGAAGTTGGACGTTCACCCGTCTTCCTGTATGAGGATCATACTGGCAAGCCAACCCCAGAGGAGTACCCCCTGTTCCGTACTCTCAACCTCGCTGATGGAAAGTATGTCAAATCTGAAACATTCACTCACGTAATCACATACTCAAACACACCCATGCGCCCTCAGTCTCGCAGTTGAAGCTAATTCAGAAGGAATGGGCATAGAGAGTTAAGGGATTCGAATCCTGGGTTCAACATGCAACATGGTGCAAAGGAAACATGCCAATGTTACGGCATTTTGTAGCACTGATTTAAAATATTTTCTGATTCCCACTGACTTGTTCTTCTTAATAAAAGTGAGAAAACAACCCAGATCTTCCCCTTGTTGCACTGCAGGTGCTCATCACCGGATTATCCATCTCATCAGGGGTCTGTGGGCACAGAGACAGGTCAGAGACAGAGAGACACTGGATTATTGGGGCACAGCAGGGCAGCTATGGACAACCTGACCTCATCCATGAACTCACTGCCTCTGTTATTTTAGAGAGGGTGGGGGTCGGGGTCCAGTACCAAACTTCCCTTACCTCATCCAACCAGAAACAGGGAGCTTAATGTTTTAGCATAAACCTGATTATCTGCTTCCAGGTTCCGAAATCGCAAAAGTCTCACTGTGAGCTTTTAGGTCACTGTCAAGAGCCCAAGTACAGGGGTAAGATGGGAATAAATAATCAGGCAGCTGTGTTTTACAGTTTTGTCCAGTGTTATTAAAAGATTTTACATTTGCTGACAATGCTGAACTTTTAAAAGGAAGTCAAACCCAGTCAAAATATTTATGTGATATAAATGGGCTTAAGATGAGTTATAATGTGTATGTTTTTGAAGGAAATCCTTCAAAAGCATCATGTCAGCAATAATGCTGCTTTATGAGCATTTTTCAGCAAATGAAAGACTCACCCAGCCAGCTTTGTGTTAGTCTTGTAGGCTGTTTTGTCCATTACTTTATGTACTACTTATTTTGTTAGAGTGCGCACTATCTTAGGAACAGCGTTCTTTGCAGTGGACTTTCTGCTCTAGTGACATTCCAGATCAAGGCCTTGTTTAAATCTTCAGTGGCTGCATGCATGGATGGATTCATTGCTACTAAGATGCATACACTCTAGTTGAATAGAGGTACAATGATGATATTAATAAGGTGAAAAACATCATTACCTTTTTGATATTCCCATGCAAAATAAAGCAGGAGGATATTGTTGTCATACCGGTCTGTCCGTCCATCCAGGTGTCTGTCCTTGAGGTTTTACCTCTCTAGCCTGTAGCCCCTGTGTGCCCTTTGTACACTTTAGCTGTGTTTATCTGAAGTGGAGAGTAAGCCACATGGGAGATTTCAGAATGATACTATAATACACTAGATTTCCAGTAGTATTCGCTTGTCTGCCTTCACATGCATATGAACTAGAGTGACAGCCCAGTCTTAATCCATAGGGTTTAATATGATGTTGGCCCATCCTTTGCAGTTATAACAGTTTCTACTCTCTGGGGAGGCTTTCCACAAGGTTTGGGAGTGTGTTTATGGGAATTTTTGGCCATTCTTCCAGAAGCGCATTTATGGGCTCAGACACTGATGTTGACCAAGAAGGCCCAGTTCTCTGTCTCCTCTCTCCCAAAGGTGTTCTATTGGGTTGAAGTCAGGACTCTGTGCAGGCCAGTCTTTATGGACCTTGCTTTGTGCGCTTTTACACTCCTGATTGCCTTAGCGTAGTAATGTGATCTACTTGACCATTATTGACTGAAATGGAGAAAGTGGGGATTCCCCATATCTAGTAATTGACCTATGACCCTGAGCAGCTGGCAATAGCTACAGTATATAGTGAGAAACTGCAGAATCCCAAATTTCTCAGTAAAGAGCCAGTAACATATATAGTGATATCAGTTCTAGGCTGCAGCCTTATTGTTTAGCCTGTGATGCCAGCTTCTGATTGGCTGAGCAATGTCTAACTTGTTAAATAAATTAAAACTAAAACACACAGAAATATAAAACCAAAAGATCAATTTGAAATATATACATTGTACACATAATTAAAGTCATATATTAAAGCCATACATACTGCTCAGCAAATATAAACAACATTGATTGCATGCGTAGTTTTGTGCATGGTTGCCTTATGATTATAGTGATGTTATACATAATGCATTACATAAAGAAACATTAAAGATAATCACAGAATATCAATCTCCTACAGCATGCTTAAAATTGAGTATTGTTAATATTGAAAACATATTTTTGCTGGAACATGTATGATATCTTTACTAATCCAAGGGTGAATAAAAGTATTTGGATACATGTTTAATGGAAAAAAGGGCAATAAGATGTCAGCTGAAGGGTTTTCTATTTTGAAATGCGGCTGCAATGTTATCCTGTTATGCTTATTTTATTTTTTTGTTAATCGTGGGAGGATATCCCCATCACTGATGGGTCTTGTTTTTATTTAAAAAAGGGAACGCAAGGGAAGGTATGATGCTCTACACTGTTAAACTGTATACCCTCAGTTTTACAGTAATTAAGCGTTTTAAAATGTGCTTTTACTGCATTCATTTGCTATAATGTTACCCCTCCAACTTCAAGTCTAAGAAAACTCACTGAAGTCAACATTTACTTTTCTGCCATATAAGGTGACAAGTAATCCTTGTGCTGTATTGCTAAGCCCAGAGAGTTTTGCACATTTATTTTTCTCTAAGCTCCATTGCCTGCCCTAGAATGTGTGTGTATGATCTTGATTACATTTGAACACATTTTTCACTTATGGTATCATGCTTTACCACACAGATAAATGAATTATCAGAAATAACTATATTTGTTATTAAAAGATCTTAGATTGCTCTCTTTAGTTCAAATGTTGTCAGGTCTCATCTTCTATTTCACAACAATGTTTTGACTGTGTGTCTCCTGCTCTGGCAAAGCAAGCCTTTCTGGATCTCGACACGCACTTTCCACAATGTTCACCACGTCTGTCATGCTAAGTAACCCAGAAGGAGGATTAAGTTTGGAGTTTAATGAGTGTAATCCTGTGTTAAACAGGGCCAAAGTGTGGGGGCAAGAATGTGGTCCACTGCTGCCTGGTATGCAATAGTCTTCAAGTGCAGTGCAAATGGTGCAGAGGCAAGGAAGGTGTCAGACTCACGTGTGGCCCCAGTCAACCCATTGTATCTATAGTAGTTGTCGATCAAAATATACCATAAACAGCTCTGTTGTTTATGTTTTTTGGGGCATCTTTTGTAATGAATTGCATCAAATATCAGAGTTTTGTGAGTTTATTTCTCCTTGAGGCAGATTGATAGGTATTTAACATGGATTATAATCCTTTTTTTTTTAGAATGCAATTAAACAGAACTAAATTGCTCACAGTCAAATTTCATGTCATTGACTGAAGAAATGCCCCACATTGTATTAGTTTTCCTCATTTTCACTTGATACTTTGAATAATTTTTGAGCAGCTATGTCAAGGTCTTAAAGTATTGTGGGAGATTCCCCATGGTACCAACATTTCAGTTAACACATTGAACTTTATGCATCTTGTCTTTTCTTTCTTTTATTGCTATTCTCTTTTTTGTGTCCTTGACCAGGTGGCACCGCGTAGCCATCAGTGTGGAGAAGAAGGAAGTTACTATTATTGTAGACTGTAAGAAGAAGATCACCAAACCTCTCCTCAGGAGTGACCATGCCTTCATCAGCACCAATGGCATTACAGTGTTTGGCACCAGGATTCTGGATGAGGAGGTTTTCCAGGTAAGGAGTCTATCCCAGCTGGCATAGGGCAAGAGGCAGGGTACACCCTGTACCGGTCGCCAGCCTGTCACAGGGCTAACACAGAGAGACAGACAACCATCCACACTCACATTCACACTCTCATGCATACCTATGGGCAATTTATTGTGGCCAATTAACCTAACCCCAGGAAATGCATGTCTTTGGACTGTGGGAAGAAACTGGAGTACCTGGGGGAAACTCACGCAGACACGGGGAGAACGTCTAAACTCCACAGACAGAGAGAATCAAACCCAGGCCTTCCAGATGGTATTCTAACTGTGAGGCAGCAGTGCTAACCACCACACTGTTCATTAAAATACAAATTTTCCTTAATTAATTTGAAACAGTATTTACTGTCTGTCCATATCCAATAAGAATTAGTGGGCATGGGTATAAGAGATCTTGATTAGCAAGGGTAAAATTCTCATCCATAGAATTGGTGGTAAACATTTAAGATGTAATTATTATATGTTTGACATATACAGTGAATATGTTTTTTAACAAATGTGCTTGAGACTAAAACCTACTGTATATGCAGTAGCTGTTTGTAGCTCAAAAAAGGACAAGTTAGTGGTTACATGTGTTGTTGGAAGTCCAGTAATTGGAATTTTAAATTAGTCACATCAATAATGATCCAGCATTTTTGAGCTTTATCACTTATCATGTTTCAAATGTTCAAGTTTCCTCAGATGTTGTGATGGTTTATTGTTTGTTTTGTGGTTTAATGTAGCTACATTATGGGATGTCTAACATTTCCTGTTTTACCGGATATTTCCTCAGAAGGATTTGCCCAAATTAAGGGATATTGAATATAAATGATACAAATCTGCTTTGTTCTGCTTCAAATGTATGAGCAACTGTCTGGGAGTTCTGGTCTGTTACCATTTGTTCTTTCAGTGCGATGTTTGTTCTGCTTTGAGGCACAGTTCATCCAGAGGTTGATGGTGGCAATGGGTCAGGCAGACATAAATAATGATAAACACTGGCTGAATTGTCATGATATTTATGGTTTTTTTTCTGTTTTTTGTTTTTTTTCTGGTGGGAAGTAAAGGCCACTGGAAAGCTGCATGGGAACAATTTTAGATCGAGGTTTCTCTAAGTGGTACATGTTTAAATGATTCTTCTATTTTTGTTCTAAAGAAGTATTTGTTGATATGCCTTGACATTGCCACAGAGACACAGGGTGCCACAGAGACACAGGGTGCCCCAAAGCACATGCTATGAGTGTGCACAAGATTTTTATCTTATTTAGTCTTGCATTACGCTTTGTGCTACACTGAGATTAGCCAGTAACATGATTCCAGTATAGATCTTACTAAAGTTTTTGATATGATTGACAGTCTTTGTGCTCTTGGTCTCTCAAAATGATTCAGATTTTTACCACAGATGCCAGTGAATCCCTTTTCAAAGCAGTCAAAAAGGCATACTGCATGATAAATCTCTAGGGCCACTGCTGTTTTACAGCGTTATCTACCACAAATCTGGTCTGATATACGTATTAAATTATATGCAGTACCAGTCAAAAGCCATTCATATGAATGGCTAAGCGTTTCCAAACCTTTGGCTGCTACTTTACATATAATATATACTTATATATACATATATATGAAATTATATGTATTATATTAAATACAAAATTCTAAATTGTTTTGCATTAGCCAATAATTGGTTACTTCATTTCTTAGATTGGGTGCCACTCAAGAAACAGGAGGAATTTTTGCATCTTAAAAATAATATATTATTCATCAGAAAAAAAGGAATGTCAGAGTTGAAAATATCCAAAACAGATTATATTGTTATAATTTGTCTAATTCAGAACACATTAAGGACTTTATCATGTCTGTCAAGGTTTGATTTGTGGTGTAAATTATTGAAGCCATCACCATTTTGTATATGTCACTATATTAGTTAACAGCTTAATTTAGTGGACATTTTTTACAAGTATCAAATTATTAATTTATTTTAAGATTTTTTTGAGGGGCCTTTCTGTCTTTATTGGATAGTGAACAGTGAAGATAGACAGGAATGTGGGGACATAGGGGTAGGGGAAAACACACAGGAAAGGGCTACAGTTTGGATGCAAACCTGGTCCACCTGCTTAAAATGCGGCATGCATGGTCACATGCTCACCCACTGAGCCACCTTGGCACCCATCATTTTATTTACTGCAATTTTAACCTCACATACACAGGTGAAACTATGAAACTTCAAGGACAAATTCACAGGAACCCTTGACCCTGCAGTGAGGACTCTAGTTATGCTACTGAAGGCATTTTGCTAGCGTGGTTTGTGTACACTTGTCTACTTAGAGGGAATGATGCTGCTAATCAATATAGTCACCTCTATCCTATGATAGCACATTTCTATCATGATGGGAATAGTCTCTCTTCATAGGGAATGAGAAATTAGTGAATGCTTTGATGGGTGTAAAAATATTATATGTTATTGCCTAAAGCAGTCAGATCTCAGCTCAGCCTCCTTGCTTAAAGGTGTCATTTTCCATTTTTTTCATCCGTCTGTCCATCTTCCGCTTATCCTGTTCAGGGTCGTGGGGAGCTAGTCGTGGGGACCTATCCGTCATAGGGCGAGAGGCAGCGTATACCCTGTACAGGTCACCAGCCTATCACAGGGCCAACACTGAGAGACAGACAACCATTAACCCCCATTTTACTTTATGATAAGAATAAAAATTTGGGGGAAAAAAGCACTGTCTGATTCGAACAGACTTTCCTTAGTGCCTCTTTTAATTACTGTATGGCATCTCCTTTTACTTTTCTTCCAAAAACTTGCCCTTGCCCCTAACATTGCAAGTGAATTTTAAAGCATGCATTTTTTAGCTTTGTATGTGTATGTAGACAATTTTCATTTACAATTTGACAGGTTGGCATTTATAGACAGTGAAAGAATACTAAGAATACAAACACATCAAAGCATAGTCAGTGTATAACACATTATTCATACATTAAAGGCCGCTTATAAAAGCGCAGATACAGACACACACTGGCATACAATGAGACTTTATGGCAACATGTTTGAGTGCATGTGACATTGTTCTGCTTTTTGTGTTGTGTATTCTGATTATTTTTGTGAGAGCTCCTTGAAATGAGATGGTTCATCTCATAAGATTAATCTTTATAAAAATATATTTAAAAAAATTTGTCAGTGAACATATATATATATATATATGTGTGTGTGTGTGTGTGTGTATAAAGTTATTCCTATGTTGTACTATTTGTATTCTTTTTTCTCTTTACATTTATAAACAGATCTGCTTTCACATATCCTGTTAGTTTTGATTAGATTTATGAGGGGCCACTGAAGCCCCTATTTGTATGAAACAGTGTGTCTAGTCAGAGGTTGGCCAGTGGAAGGGCTGAAAATATGAGCCATAAGTCACCTAACAGGGTCTTCTCTGTGTAGTTTTTGGAACAGGTTTCCTGTCTGTTCTCTGTCCTTGCTCTCCTCAGAGATCCACAGTGCCCATTGCATGCTGGGATATACAGTAGAGGGGAAGGAAATACCTTGACTTTCATTTATCCTAGTGGTTATAATGAGAGATGATGTCAGACCTCCCCTTGATTTTTTTTTTTAGTTAAATTGGTCATAAGGTTTTATGAGATTTTATCTAATTAAAATATTACTAGATATAAGAAAATTAAAAAAAAAAGTTTTCTGTCCCTTTTTAAATTAACAGTTTTTTTTACAGGGTTAAATCACATTACTATTTTTTGTTTCTTTATTTCAAACTCTGGAATTTATTTTCTCAATCTGACCTGCATTTTTCATAAATGTCTATTCATGCAGTGCCTGCCTCAAGTTTGAGGCCACCACCATCGCAAAGGGATCTGGCTTAGATGAATGGGAGTCTTTCATTGCGCTTTCAGTTCAGGGCTACCTTAGTTCCTCATCTTCTCCCCTCCCTGCATACTCACCCCTGCTCACCTCCTCCTCCCACTGTGTCCTTCCCACCTTGAGGCCCACCGACTGTGCTAAGACTGTCCATTCATGCCTGGTGAATGTTTTATATATTTATATACATTTCCAGTCAAAAGTTTGGAACACTTTCCATACTGCCCCTTGGGGTGGTCTTTGTCCTCCATGCTCAGGTCCTCTACCAGAGGCCTGGGAGCTTGAGGGCCTGCAGAGTATCATAGCCGTTCCCAGGACCGCACTTTTCTGGACAGAGATCTTGGATGTTGTTCGTGGAATCTGAGAGACCCACCGAGTGTGGCCTGATTACCACGGGGACTGGTACCTTCCCTTTTCATGTCCTCTCTAGCTCTTCTCTAAGCCCTTGGTATTTCTTGAGCTTCTCCTGTGCTTTCGTCTGCATGTTACCATTTCTTGGTACTGCTACATCTATCAGTATGGCTTTTTTCCTCTTCTTGTCCAGCACTACTATTTCCAGTTGGTTAGCCATCACCAGTTTGTCTGTCTGTATCTGGAAGTTCCACAGGATCTTAGCTTGGTCATTTTTGGCCATCCGTGGGGGCATATTGCATTTTGACCTTGGGACTTCCTGGTCATACTTGTCACAGTTGTTCCTGTATTAAATGCCAGCCACTAGGTTATGAGGTTCTATATATGCCCTGCCTGCTAGCATCTTGCGGCCTGTTGTTGTGGATTGTTTCAGGGGCATCTCAGCACAGCCTGTACCTGGGGTCTCTTGTGTTGTAGACTCCAGCCTCTATTGATCTTTTGCTAAGAGTTTGTTCTTGTGCTGCCATGACTTCTGCCTCTGTGTTGTCTCTCAGTCAAGCTTTGCTCAGCCAAAGGTGTATGATTTTTCTATATGAGCCACTTCTTCTATCTGCTGGTGGTACATACTGTGCAGAGATCTGTCCTTCCATGATAGTTCCTGTTCTTTCTTTGGTTTCTGCTGCCTGAGGTACTCACAAGCATGTGATCATTTGTGGCCATCTTCCTGATATATAGGTATATATAGAGATTGCCTCCAATGATGACAAGCCTGATTGTCAGCACTCTCTTCATCGTAACAAAATCCTGTCTATATAGTTCTGCTGCCTGTGAGTTCATGTCCCCTTCTAGAGTTTACTAGTATTATAAATCACATATTCTTGTAATTGTTGTATGAGGCTGTCTAATTACAGCTGACTGTGTTAGACTTGAAGGTATGTTGCCTTTGGCAAAAGATGCATGCTGATAACATGCTTTTGATTTGGCCAGTGATAACTTGTCTCTGTATATACAACTTGTAGTAGGATTTTAATCGAGAAAAGACAAAATAACAACCAACCCTTTTCTCTTTTTCACTCATCTCTATAATTTTTTTCACAACTGCTTTGATCCTTTGCCTTTGTTAGCTTCTTTAATATATTCCTGTTTAGCTTGCTGAGGGGGGTTTAAGTGTCTGGTTAGGTTTGTTGTGGTTTACTTTGGCAAACCTTGTGGCTTCACTCGCAGTGAAGAGCTTCCATGCTAATGACATGTTAACATGTGGCCGTGAGTGTCCGCGCAACTATTTGTCTGTGCTGCTGTGTGCATGTTGCACACACAGGAAACAGGCTCGTAATTGGACACACATGAGACTCACCGGCCAGGCTGAATGCACTAGAAATTGTCCAATTCTGGCCCCTGGCCAGTCGATTGGTGCATCTCTGTTTCTGTGTATTTTCTGTGTATTTTTTGTGTATTCTGAGTATTTTGCTTTAATTTGTTTGTTAAAGCATCTTGTAAAAGTCTGTTTTTTAAAGGTTCTATATAAATATACTTTACTATTGTGGTGGCATGAAATACATCCTAACAGTGGATACAGCAGCTAAATTATTTCTATACGGATTGACAAGCTTAACCCCACTACTCTTTTTCAGACCCACTCTTTTCTTATTGACCTCTAACAGTAATTAATGTGTAACCTCATGGGCCTGCTTCTTTGCTGCACTGAGCTAAAGTGGCATATTTTGGAGTTCTGGCTTTGCTCCAAGTTGCTTTGAGCTTCTTTTTTTTCTTTTTTTTTTCTCAGCAGTCCACAATAGAAGACAGGCCCAGAGCTTTGGTGTAACTCTTCCCAGGTGCTTCCCAGTACAAAACATCTTTTACCATCCCAGCTGCTCTCTCTAAATCCCTGTCTGTCTCTGGAGCCCTTATGGTGTTACTTTCCTGGGTTAATATTAGTGTCTCTCTTGCCTTGCCTTGGGTTTGTGGTTTGGCTCTTGTTTGTAAGGCAACTCAGCAGCAGCCTTATTATTTACTGGAAAGACATTTTAATGAAGCGTTAAAGGAAGAAACTGTCTGTGGGATTTCAATTTATATCTGAAAGATGAAAGAAGACAGCTTGGCAAGTATATTGAAGATTAGATGAGTCATATAGATGTGCTTTTAACATTTATCAACCTGTGAGACCCCCAAGAGTTAAAAATGTAATTTAAATTTTTCCACTTTATTGGTGTTTTCATCAGGAATGCCTATCATTGATTTAAAAAAAATAATTTCTAATTGCAGTTATTCTTGAATGTGTTGGTAATATTGGTAATGTTCTCCCATGAAACAGTCATAAGTTTACTTATTGTGCTGATCTGGTTTTGAGTGAGAACACCATGTCTCCGCAGCCTATTGGTGTGCAGAGGGGTGGCTCTCAGACATCGACTAATTACAGTTGACTCGAAGCAGGGTTCAAGTATTCACTGTTGGTCTAATGGTGACACATGTGAGGTAATACATGTCAGCTTGGCTCAGGGCAAAGCTTGATCTCTCCTTTTTTTTTTGTTGAGCCTCCCTCTCCCCACCCCTCCAAAACACTTGGACAGAGGCACACATGTGTCTTTCCGGACTTGGTTTATAGCTTTCCAGTGATCATTTTGCAGGAAAATTTTGACATTTAATGATCAATAACAAATGTTTTCAACTGATAGGGCATGTTAATTAGCATTATCTATATAGACAGGTATGTTAAATTAAATTAAAGAAAAAAACATCACCCCTGACCTTTACAAACTGACAAGTGATCTAGTAGCTGTGTTTGTGTTCTGTTGCTGGCTTTTTGCTGCCATTGTTTGTGTCCGTTTGTTTCCTTAAAGAGAAGAGAGCCCCCTTGGCACAAATGATATTTGTATAGGGCACAATTTAATTCTATTAAATGAATGATCTGATGGTATGAAAATGTTGTTAATCATATACTCCTGTCTGAGCAATTTTGGAACAGTGTGTATGACAGCACTCTCTCCCCATCATCAAAAATGTTTTCATGCTTTGGATTTGGACCTTTAGACCTGTTTAGCATGTTTATGCATTTCAGTAGAAAACCCTACATTAACATACTGAGTGGTTACTTCAAGCTTAGTTGTGTGGTGTGTTTCAGACATTGTAAGGACAACTATTGTCCTACTGTGTTGTCCAAAAGTGTAGCTACTAAAATGTAATATGTGTAGTGTAATGACTTGGTATGAGCAGAAATGTTGTGACTGGCCCACCAAAACACAAGGTTCAAATTAGGCATGATGGTTTGGCAGTCTAAGGAATAGGGCAGGCATAGATGTATATACTGCTGTACAGTATATACACGTTTGTCTGAGAAGCACTGTGTTTAACTGACTGAGTTAATTGTTACAAATGCATTTGTCCATAAACAGACAGGCTGGAATCTAAGGACTACCAAGCTGATGCAGTCAAACAAGATGTTGATGGATTGTTATACATGGAACAGGCCTTAACGCATTGATGTTTGTACTGAGGGACATGTTAAGGATCCATAGATCTCTTTTTTTTTTTTTTTTTTTACCGATGAAGAGTTTGCATGCACACGCACACACAACCACACACAGACCCAAACACATTCTCCTGGCAAGTTTCAGCTTGCTTGATTTCTCTTGTGTTTCACTGCCAAAATGTTCTGCTCTTCAACCTATAGAGTCCCTGCTGACACGTTGGGATTTGACCTGTGAGCTCAGGTATCTCTGTGTGCCCACCAAATCCAAAGACTTCCCCCTCACTTTGCCACCCTAGAACACCCCCCAGCTGTCTGTGCAGCGTGTTTACTTCCTGTTAAAAGGACATTTTTCCTTCCCACGGTTGCCAAGTGCTTGCTCATAGGGGGTCGTTTACACTTTTGGGTTTTCTCTGTAATTATTGTGGGGTCTTTACTGTTTGCTGTGATCTGGTCTTACATATATAAATAAAATTGAATTGAAAATTGAACTGAAAAGAGTCTACGTACGTGTCTACCTTTGCTTGTGTGCTAGTATTTTTAATGAGTTTCAGGCAAAGCCATTATGTAATACAACTCTTGCTTCTTCTTTAGTGATCAGTTGAGTTGTAGCACAATTGCCTTTTGACACTTATTGTGCTTGACTCCATGGGTAAAAATGTCTCGTGGGTTTAGTTCTAAAACTACAAGCTGTTGAGTTTGAGTCAAATTTTGGCTGATTTGTGCCCGGAGTCAAACATGTTATTTGAGTGTGAACAAAGATTTTTGTTTTTTTGCTGTGTACTTGTGGGAGTATCAAATGATTTAAAAATCATTTACATGCTGCAATTTACTTAATGTATCTTTGTCACATACACTTATATGAGATAAAAAAAATAATAATACTGGATTGCCAACATTGTTTGCATTTTATCTCCTTATCCTCTTTTGGCTAGAGGTGTTGTATTAAGTGTAAAAGTTTTTTATATTTATGGGGAAACGCATGACTGCACCAGGTGTTTTTTGTGTCTTAATGATACATGTTTATTTTATTTCCTGTGGTAAAACCCAACACTGATAACAATAATTTCCCAGTGTCTGAACTTAGTTTCCGCCCCGCACTGGGTGAGTGTGGACTCTGTGGTTTGTGCTTCAAGCTGTTTAATCAAGACTGTACTCTGCCAGACTCTATAAGTGTATGGGACCTAAGAGGTCACATCTGTAATTTAAGATTTTCATCTGTTTGCAGCATTGCCTTGTCAGTTGATAATGATCTGGTTTCATCAGCCTTTAAGGGAGTTGTTGGTACTAGTAATGTGCATGCAAATAACTACATCCTAAAATAATTATTTCTGATATTTTTTAGCCTACAAAGAAGCTCACACATGGTAGAAAATTGCTTCTTGTATGAGCATAGTCATGATGTGTTTTTCTGTTTTCTACAGGGTGACATCCAGCAGCTTCTGATTGTGCCTGATCCCAAAGCAGCCTATGACTACTGTGAACATTACAGCCCAGACTGTGAGACTCCCTTAAGCGATTCTTTGCAGGCCCAGGAACCAGAGAAAGAGGTCAGACAACTAGGGAGGGTGGGGGAGATTCCACGAAGTACTAATCAACCATCATAGCTAACATGGTGTAGATTAGAATCTAGATTAAATTATAACAGATGAGGAACTTAACCTGTTTATTGTTAAAAGCTTACAACCATTTGGCATGCAGAGAGCACCAGCTGCACACATAAAACTGTGTGTCCTCCTATTTGTTATTAATTGGGACTTAGCTGTTTGGAAGCCTTAATTACCCATCTTTTTATTTTACATTTTAGTGTATTAAGATAAATTTGATGTTTGGAAATAGTCTACAGGGTTAAGTGTGGTGCGTTGATGAGCGCCTGTGTATTTATTTCCACTTAGGCAAGGCCTTTATATTTTTTGTGTTTCACAAACCCAAAGGTTTATAATCCTGGTGAATCAGTACATGTTTTGCACAAGAGTGGCTCACGCTGAAGATCTTGACATTTGCAGCGTTGTTAGGATCTAATAGCCATGACTAAAACCTCTCTACAATTGATATGTTGTATTATAGTTGCAGATATTAAAGAGTAAATCAGTACTGATTGATCAGATGTTCTACACTAGTACTGGCAAGACATTTGCAGTTTCTCTTTGAGTGCATTTATTTAATACACTTATACATTTACCATCTGCAATCTGCAAAAAAAAGACATATAATAAACCTCAGTTATCTGGAACTGCCCAGAACCAGTATTTAATTTTTATCATGTGCTCAGAAAGATGCTATATATGGCACTATTGGTTCTTCGTCTGTGAATATACAGTAAATCAATAGTTCAGATGTCAGGACCTGCTGTATATCTGGCCAGCGCTTAATCAATGATGTAATGGAAGGTGTATTTTATTAGCATTCATAGTGTATGATGACAGTTGGAATAGTGTGGGTAGATGTACAACCCATTTGAAACTTCAAATCTAAAATTGTTCTTTTCTAAACATGTGATGTCAGACATTACATGTGAGTGTCAATGTAAGTCTGATCCCCCTATATTTGATTAATTAGTAACTGGTAATACATATTCTACTGACTACCTACCTTAATATTTTAATCACTTAGGCATGAAGATGTCATGTTGAGACTACAATTTCAAGTGCAAGTTGCAGCATGAAATGAAACTTTCATGACTGGAAATCAGGTTTTTCCATGACCATTCTGGATGTTATTATAATTAATAACTGTTTGACTCCTTAATAAGAAACTGCTATATAATTACATGACTGAGTAGCTGCGCTTTTATTTTTTTAATCTGACCAGATAACCCAGATGAACTTACAAGTCATGCAGTGTATAATTTACGTGCTTTCAGTGAGAAAGTTCCATTACGATATACCTGAAACGCAGCTGGCAGTTTAGTCTCTGTTGTTTTTCTTTGTTTTTATGAGATTTTAAACCATCCCATCTGCTGACTTGTCTGTAGGTTATGACCCACATGTCTAGATTCTGTATTTGTTTACCGATTTGTTTCCCAGAATATTATATTGCTTAATAACACTTGGTTATTTGAAAATAACGTTTTTGTTACCAGCTGTTTAATATGCATATAATTCTAATTTATACACTGTAATGCAATATAGCATTACACTGTGTGTCTTGTATCATTTCACATACTGCTAACTATATTATGTATAACATGCTCGGTATTTCATCTTTAAATGTTTTAATGGTGTAGTTGAACTGTCAGTGTTACATTATAAACTTATGTAGCTTTAACTGATTAAATACATAGCATGCTGAAGATAATACACTGCTCAAAAAATTAAAGGAACACTTTTTAATCAGAGTACAGCATTGAGTCAGTTTAATTTCTGGGAATATTGATCTGGTCAGTTAAGCAGCAGAGGTGGTTGTTAATCAGTTTCAGTTGCTTTGGTGTTAATGAAATTAACTGCTGCACTAGACGGGCAACAATGAGACAACCCCCAAAACAGGAATGGTTTTACAGGTGGATGCCACTGGCATTTTTCCCTCCTCATCTTTTCTGTTTTTTTTTTTTCACTAGTTTTGCATTTGGCTAGGGCCAGTGTCACTATTAGTAACACAGGGCGATACCTGGATCCTACAGAGATTTCACAGGTAGTCCAACTCCTCCAGGATGGCACATCAATCCCACTGCAAGAAGGTTTGCTGTGTCTCCCAGCACAGTCTCAAGAGCATGGAGGAGATTCCAGGAGACAGGCAGTTACTCTAGGACAGCTGGACAGGGCTGTAGAAGGTCCTTAACCCATCAGCAGGACTGGTATCTGCACTTTTGTGCAAGGAGGATAATGATGAGCACTGCCAGAGCCTTGGTGTTAATGTCTCTGACCAAACAATCAGAAACAGACTTCATGAGGGCGGCCTCAGTGCCTGATGTCCTCTAGTGGGCTCTGTGCTCGACTGGTATTTGCCATAGAATACCAGAATTAGCAAGTCCACCACTGGCGCCCTGTGCTTTTCATAGATGAGAGCAGGTTCACCCTGAGTACATGTGACAGACATCTGGAGAAGCCGTGGAGAACGTTATGCTGCCTGTAACATCATTCATCATGACCAGTTTGGTGGTGGGTCAGTGGTGGTCTGGGGAGGCATATCCATGGAGGGATGCACAGACCTCTGCAGGCTAGGCAACGGCACCCTGATTGCCATTAGGTATCGGGATGAAATCCTTCGACCCATTGACAGACCCTACACTGGTACAGTGGGTCCCGGGCTCTTCCTGGTGCATGGCAATGCCCGGCGTCATGTGGCGAGAGTATGCAGACAGTTCTTACAAGATGAGTAAGTAATTGATACCATTGACTGGCCCCCACGCTTGCCTGATCTAAATCCAACAGAACACTCCTTGGAGCTTGTGTTTGAGTTCATTCGACACGGCCAGGTTGCACCTCCAGGAGCTCACTGATGCCCTGGTCCAAATCTGAGAGGAGATCAATCTGTTGTCTCATTAGGAGCATGTCCCAGGCGTGCATACAAGTACGTGGGAGCCATACAAACTCATGAGTACCATTTTGAGATCTGATCTGTTTTCAAAGTGTTCCTTTAATTTTTTTCTTGTTGAAAGAAGATGCATCCTTGATGCTATTGCTAACACTAAAACCTCTCTTTCTCCTTCTCTTGCTTTCTCTCTCATCCTCTCCATCAGTACACTACTGATGATTTAGATTACGCTCAGTACTATGATGTTTCTGAGGGAGCAACAGAAACCAGTCCAATCTATGAGTATTCTGAACCACAGGTAAGTAGAAAAAGGGAAGGGAAATATGTTGTTTTTCTTTGTCTAATTTTGATTTTGGTTAATTTTGTGTCCCAGTGTTATGTTTACATTCATATCAGTTCTCAACAGTTAGATTTGCCCTACTACATTAAGATATACTTTACAGTAGTGCAGGTGTAAATTTGAATGTGCATGTAAACATACACAGTGTGTTAGTCCTGTCTTGTGTCGTCGGAATGTCGTCTGCTTTAAGTGTGTTTCCTGTGTTTCCAGCATATCTTTAAAAGTATTTCTATATTCTATATTTCAGCAATTCTTTACTTGTTTGGGGATTTTGTGTCTATTTAATTACTGCAATAGCTACAAACAGTGCTGAAAGGCAAAACTTATTTTTGTTTTCTTTCTTAAAAACTTTCCCAGCCCACTCCTTGATTGTTGTACAGCACTCTATTCTAGCCAACAATTGCATGGTGGTGTTAACATGATCAGCACTCCAGTTGCAGCCCTTATATTGTGCATGAACAATATGTAAAGTGATACCATGCAGACCAAGTACTGAGCATAGGCTGCTACTGGAAAAATTGGCAATTTGCATTGGAAAACCATATAGCAGTCAAGGAGTGTGGCTTCAAATCATTTCCATTTTTTTTATGTTCCATGTGTGGTATTATTTGTCACCATCACCTCTTCCAGAGAAAGAAACGTAGTGTCTCCATGAAAAAGAAGATGACCAGAAGGTCCCCCAGTAAAACTAAACCCAAGCCCTTAAAATCACCAGCTAAAAAGTTTTCCACTAAGAAGAAACAACAGGCCACAGCACTGATGCGACCCCAAGGCAATTTTAGGGTAAAAATGTTTAGAGACTAGATCACATCCCATCAAGATCTTCCTGCCCAGAATTCTGAAGGGAAAATCTGTGATGGCAGATTTCAACCTGCCTAACTTTCTCGTTGTAGAGGTAGCAGACTTTAGTCAGCTTGAGGGGGATCCCTAGCAAATAACCTCTTATCTGAACTTTCATGCTAACCTTTATTCTTCTTTCCTTTTTTTCAACATGACTCAGATAAACAATGTAGAAGGAGATTACAATACAGACATTGACTACGGAACTGTAGATGGTACTCAAACTCAGTCTCCTTTTGCCACGAGTGGACCCCATGAGGTAATGTTCAACTCCTTTGTTACGCTTAAAAGAAAAACTGTTAGTTGATTTGGGGAGTGGGAGCCAGGATTTGACCCAAGGAAGTGCCTGGTATGATATGACAAAGACACAACCATTCAAGTCAGCGAATCAGTGTGTCTTTTGACTTGCTCAGTTTTTGATGTGCGGCAGAACTGATGGACAAAGGATCATTTTATATACCTAAAAGCATTCATTATTTATTTTTTTGTTCTGAAAGCGTGTGTCTTTGACAGTGACTTTCACTCTCCTGCTGAACAAAACATGTAACACGCACCTTTTTTAAAGATAGTTTTCTCACGTTTGGGGACTCAGAACACCATTCTGTCAGAACCACCAACACAAAGAGTGGAGTGTTGAAATAAGGACTTGCAGCCTGACACAGAATGAAAACTAAATATTAATGACACAGAATGTCTCATCCAAAGCTATTGACAGTAAATGATACAGTAACTTATCTGCTGAACAAAATACAAGATTTCCTGTTGTCCATCACATCATAAGCCTTCTTTTGATCACTAGCTCTTCTTATTACCTTGAAAAGATCTATGATCAAAAGGCGTAAATCTCACAGCCAGCTATGATTGTGCATTGTCTGCTGCGTTTGACAAAGTAGATGTGATTAGACGGGCTATTTTGAATATATAATTTGACATGAAGGAGTACTGCCCGCAGTAAGCGTAATTGCATCCACTTTGTCTCACTCCAGAACTAAATCCACAGCGATCACCATCAGGAATGAAAAACAAAACTGCGCCAAGTGATTATGGTTTTAGTCCTTGTGCCAAATGCGAAGCACTGTGGTGAAAATCGCTGGTGGCTAAAATATATTAATCAAAACTGATTTGCTGACTTGCAGGTTTTGAATGTATTTGTATTTGTCTTAATGCACACTTGCTTTGATCTCATTAATTTGATGTTTATGCAAATTTCTGCTAGATGTCTTTTCTGACATCTGTTTGAGCCTTTCTTTGCTTTTTGTATCACTATGCCATTTATGGATATATGATGAGAGAGAAAAGAAGGCTCAGATAACATCAAGTCTGTCATTAGATTTATGATTACCAAACTAATAATGATAAAGTGCCATCTTGGTAACACTTTGTTTATTCTTTGTTGTTATTTTCTGTTGTCACAGCACTTGGCTGTAATAGAGTGATATTTTCATTTTGAAAGGCCGTAGTGCCAGTTTTTCTCTTGCATCCAAAATAATCTAAACTTGGTAGGCAAAATGATATTCATAATAAGTAAAGTGTTACCATTGCTTTTTTTGGTTTCAGCATTTCCTGTTGAATCCACTTGCAGTTTGCTTTAATAACATCTTAAAATAAATTACATTACCTCAGTTGCTTAACTAACATTCTCAATTCTTTGGTTGCTCACTATTACTTCCCCCCTCTCCGCTTGGCTAACACATGAAAGGCTGTGGAGGAGGATGCTGTCGGTGGGTATATCACCGAGGCCACCCCCATTGCTCCAGAGCCCACCGTTGTTACAGAAACACTGGACACCTTGGATTCTGGTGCGGAGACATATGACTTTAAGGAGTATGACCTCAATGAGTATGACTTGGGCGAGGTTGACAACAGGTTGTATGATTATGGGGCATATGATGAGTTTGGCACGGCCCCGCCTAAACCTGAGGCAACCTACGATGATGAGGTGGGGCCCGGGGTCGCTGCTGAAACCGATGTTTCGGAGAGTACTGTAAGTATCACACCCACACCTGGTGACTGATGGGTGTGTGCATGAACAGCATGCATTAGAGACTCTGTGTGTGTTATGGTTTCACTCAGTCTTTCAGTGCATGTCTACTTTGTGTCTTGGTAAGAGAAATGCGTCATTGACATGTTAAGTGTGGAATCGAGAGATCTGCTGCTGTTTCAATAGCGTGTGTCTGGTGATTGAGTGCTATCATGGGAACTATGCATGTATTTTGCTATAAAGGGTTTAACCTATTTCTTACTAGTTAGGTAGATTTTTGTTTGGCATAGCATAGCTATAAATAAGATATCAGTGTATGATGGCCAAGCCTATACTCATTCATACCAAACAAGGCCTATTGCACCTCCCTACCCATTCATCTCTCAGCAGCTGGTTGTGATCCCTCCCTCTCCTCATCTTAGTGTGGACTACAATTAGCTCATAAATCATAGGCAGCTGTCTGCATAGTGCACACACACAACTGTAAAGAACATGCAGACTTTTGAACTCCGCCTCTCCAAATCAAAAGTCTGCAGTCTGTAACAGTATGTTATTTAGTTAATATAAAGAACATATTGATTATCTCCACTCCACCTTTTGTGGAGTTTTCAGTGTACTAACAACTAGAAATCCTCAAACTCCATTATGTGTCTGTGTGCCTTTGGTTATCAGTAGAACATGAGGAAAAAGTCTTTATTGGCCTTATATGCCTTTTTACTACCCCTCTCAGACAGCCCACTCAGGCTAGTACCTTCTCCTGTCACCACACATTCTCCACCTCCATTAGGAGGACCTAACTCACTACTGCTAATAATGTGTTGTGTTCAGCTATTCATGTATATATAGTAATGGAAGAAAAAAATACACTAAGCTTAATTGTGAAACTTTAAATTAATATTAATATGTTATATTTGGTTACTATTAACCACACTATTCAGTAACAATGCAATGACAGCATGACTCCATTTCAAGCATGCAGAGGTCCATCGTTGCTCATTAGGATTAACATTTTTCTTTATTAATGTAATCTCGCTTTGTGTTATCCATGGTTTTCACAGTCTAGTGCTGTTTTTACTTGTTATAAAAAGCCACTGCTTTTCTTGGTTTGTAACTGCAGGTCGCTGGTACTGGAGCAGCCTTTGGCCAGAAGGGAGAGAAGGGCGAGCCAGCTGTGATTGAACCTGTAAGGTTCAAAATGTCCAAAATTTTGATACCATTATTATCACTTTTGCAGCGCATGTCATTTTAAAATATTTTCAGAGTGAGCTGTCTCACTGTTTTTAGAATTTTAAATCATCTAAACCCAATAGAATTAGTGTCAACCCCTGAATGGCATTTTTTAATTTAGTAATTAATACTGTACTTCTTTAAAGACCCCTTAAATAGTGCTATTAAATGACAGGACTTTTTTCTATTATTTGTTGACTCATCCTGAACTTGTCTGTAATATTGCTTCTGCACATGCCACGATTTGTGATCCGAAACACTTTCTTTGTTTTTTTAAGGGCATGTTGATTGAAGGCTCACCAGGACCCCCTGGCCCAGCTGTGAGCATAATTATAAACCACTCGAATCAGAATTTCCTGAATTGGTATGCTGGTAGCCTGCTAACTTAGCTTTGCCTTTTCAGGGTCTTCCAGGACCTTCAGGCCTACAAGGACCCCCAGGTGCCGCTGGAGATCCTGGTGACAGGGTAAGTTTATCATTTATGTCCCCAAACTAGTCGAATTTAGTTTACTCTGAATTTAGCTGTGTTCATTCCTGTTACAAAATACTTTTGACTTTTGCTACCTTCCTCCATTACTCTGTTCTTTGAACTGTCTCTCTGTTCCACAGTTATGTAGCACACTCACACAGCTTCGATGCTGTCATGATGCAGTCTGTCCACAGACCTATGAACATATGAACTCCTAACAAACTGCTATGATTCCTGGTATAGCGGGTGTCTTCAGGCCTGTGTTTTTGCCATGATGACAAACACATATATCCACAGACACATGATTACAGCAATACCAGCTACATTAGTGTGTCAGCTAGATATTGTAAGTTTGTAGACCAGATAAAGGTACTTATTATGTAATTACAGATAGACAGAATAATTTAAAAGAATGTGAAGTAGGAAGAGGGTATACAGTAAGTACTCAGTATGTGTCCGTATACACCCACCCTTGAACAGAGCCTTAATTTTAACCTCAACTGTGCAGTTTAGTTCAAATCTGGTAGACAAACAGACATCCTGGCGAAATACTACATTTTATCTACATTTGCTTTACAGCCGACAGTGTTCAATTACTTTCAGTGAGCTGTACCATCATACATTCTTTAAATTTAACCCAAATGTAAATTGTAGTGCATACAAAGATGTGAAAAAGCCCACAGAAAATAGCCAGACAACTTTTTACTGCAACTAATTTGCTGATGGTTAGACACAACAACATAAACATAACAACCAGCTATGGAAATTTTTTACATTTTTATTTTTACAATCACTGAAGAGGACCTGCTCCTGGTTTCTTTGTCATAGTTATTCTTATAATTGTGATAATTTTAATAATCTGGTTTCGTTTCTTCCGTGTTGCAGGGTCCTCCTGGGCGCGCTGGTCTGCCTGGTGCTGATGGTTTGCCGGGGCCCCCTGGTACCATGCTGATGTTGCCAGTAAGTGCTCATGCAACAGAAGTACATTCCATGCAAACTTATCATATAATCCATAACCAGCCTCATTTCTAGAGTATTGAATAGTGATGACAGGAGCGAGCTGAACAGAATGTGCTGTCTGTGTGTGTCACACAGTTCCGTTTTGGTGGGGATGGTGAAAAGGGTCCAGTGGTGTCGGCCCAAGAAGCTCAAGCGCAGGCCATCCTTTCACAGGCCAGAGTAAGTAGAAACAACATTTTAAAAGCCACAGGGAAACCAAAAGGCTGTGGACAAACCCCCACCCCTGTGCTGCTCTCTACACACAGCTGTAGGGGGAAAGGAGGGGAAGGAAGACAGAGACAGTGAGGAGGGGTTGTGCTGCATTTTGTTGGCCTTGTGAAGCTAAAAGGAGACATGCCGAGCAGGCTAAAGAGCAACAGCATCAAAAGGCCACTTTGAACAGGTGGACAGGCAGGAGAGACTGTTAAAAATACTTAGAGACTCAGAATCCGCGGGTGGGCGAAGCCAACAGGCGTAGTCCTTGTGTCTGAGTAGCAGAGAAGATGGGCAGTTAGACAAAAAGAGAAAAGTTAGACTTAATAACTGAACAGGTTTACTGAATAATTAGTAAACCTGATTATCAAATGTTAAAATATATGGCCTATTACACACAGTATGACATCACAGTGAGAGAGCAATTGGAAGATGATAACAGCTGTATACAGCAGACCTGATGAGAAGTATCTCAGGTGTGATA
>VUQJ01030780.1:25371-36227 GCA_015108635.1 Andinoacara biseriatus
GTATTAACATGCAGTTTGCAAAAAAAAAATTATGATAGTCCTATCTGGATTAAATAGTTTTTTTACTCAGTGGAATTTGACCTTGGTCTTGTCTGTGCCTTTGCCTGCAGCTGGCTATGAGGGGACCCCCTGGGCCGATGGGTTTGACAGGAAGATCAGGGCCAGTGGTGAGTGACAATTTATTTTGTAATTTATGCAGTTTATAGCCAACATAGCTTTTAGCTTATTACCATATGCCTATAACCAACTGCAGAAAATGCATGTTTTTAAAAATTCAGTCCTTAAAATGATAATCAGTGAATTTGCAGTGTTAAAATATGTTTTCTTGTGTATTTTTCTTTATATTTTTGGTTCAACAAGAAAATACAACAGAATCTAGAGTAGCTGTTTTGAAATTTTGCTTAGTGGCTCAGTGGAAAAACTACCTGTGTATTAACAGCTGCTTTAAATATCTGATTCTGTTGTTACAACCTGGCAAACACTTTTTTTTTTCCCGGGCTTGTTGATACAAGATCCACAGTTTATCTCCAGGAAAAGACCCTACAAAAGGCAGAAAGATTTGCCTAAACATTGATGCCAGATGAAATCTAGTTCCATTAATGCATCTGTCTTTGTAATCTTAGACTTCAGATGTCAGTTTTGAGCAATCAGGCTAGTCTTGAAAATAAGTTTTAATTGACACAAATAATTTAAATGCTAAAAACACAGCAAATAAAGATCAGTGTTTATGCCAGGTGCATGTAAACTAATCCAATTCAAGAAGTGATAACAGTGTCTTAGAATTTAGAATACTGTATATCTTTGTGTCTCAATATAAAAATATGTGCAGTGGTTTTTATTTTGATGAATGTGTATAGACATTGTGTGCCGTACACATTAGGCTAAATATCGCCATCTGCTGTTTTCTTTACAGATTTTTTAAATAGTCTATCCTACAGGAAACTGTGTGTAAAATAGCTTGAAAAAAAATGTATATGTAGCTTTCTTGGTTTGTGTTCTCTTACTTTAGGGTCCACCTGGCACTTCTGGATTTAAAGGTGAAAGTGGAGATCCTGGTCCTCAGGTGAGAGATACATTATGTCCTAATAATTGGGTAAAAGCATTTCTCACAAACTAAGAAAGAAATAGTCCTGCTGATCACTTACTGGTCCTCGTGTGCCTGAGCAGGGTCCCCGTGGCATCCAGGGTCCCCCAGGGCAATCTGGCAAACCAGGCAAGAGGGTGAGTGAACTCACTAACCTCCAGCACTCACGGTGCAGAGTGTATGTGTGTGTGTTTGTGTGTGTGTTTGCATGCCTCTGTGTTTGTTGTGTGGCTATTTGTACTTGCGATCTCTCCTCAAAGGCTGAGAAGCTTATTTCCACTCCAGCAAACAATTGCTTCATATGTGCTTAAAGGCCCGTGGTCCCTCCAATCCTCGGATCAATGGCTGGGCAGTTAATCTGTCTGAAAATGCCAAAACATTAACACTGACTATGGATGTAGGGCGCAATTAGTGTCACAGTTTAGTCCCTCCATGGGGCCAAACATCTTGACCTAATTGGATACTAATAAACATAAACCAGTCATTGGCGAGTTAGTGATACAAGCTTAATTAAAATGCGAGACCTTTGGTGATTTTAATGTCACAAAATGTGATTAAAAATGCTTAATTAAATAAATTGTATGTAAGCTCGTTATGTACTCCTGCAATGCATGAGTCAGTAAGGCAAGGTAGAGAAGAGATAATAGTTTGAAAAAAAAAGGGGGGAAATGACAAATATATTTTTCTGCATCTTTTTACATTTGATATTTGTCACTATGATTTCAGAAAAAAATTCCATTATTTACTGACTATAATAATCAAACAAAGACTTTTCTTCAATTATTGGTTAGACTGTGCACAATCCAACAAGCTGATTGGTTCAGCGTAGATTTAAATGAAAACTTAAATGAAAAAAACAAATAAACCCAATAAGCACAGTGGTTGCATTAAAATGTCACTCCGATAATCATATTTAAAATAAAAGGAACTGAATAACTGGTAGACTTGGAGGTTTAGTGGATATTTTGAAAGCAGATAAAACAAATAAAGTACCTTAAATGTGCAGATACATAAGAACTCCTCAGTATGTAAATATATATGCATATGTTTAATCTCTCTTATGTTTTAAGGGCCGTGCTGGAGCTGATGGAGCCCGTGGGATGCCTGGAGAACCAGGCACAAAGGTACGAAATGCTGCTACACAACCTTTAAGTTTATTTCACCAAAAATGAGCAAAAAGTGGAAATGTTGTTCCTTATAAGCCGTAATGATTGCTCTCGTAATATCGCACGGTTTGACGGCATCTGCTGAGCCGTTTCCTTACAGGGTGATCGAGGATTCGATGGACTTCCTGGGCTCCCTGGTGAAAAAGGACACAGGGTGAGCAACAATATGATGCTTGTTGGCACTTCAGTTTGTTGAATCATGTGAGGAAAATGCGCAGTTTGCGATGTTTTCAAACAAGAGCTTTTTTAGTCTGTTCCTTTCCAGATCCCTCTGAATTAGATTAGCAGTGAGATTTATCCATTAAGAGTATAAATGAAACAGGGTATTGTTTGCCTGAGAAACAACTTCTTTAGTTGTTTTTGAGCTTATGAGCAAAACACTGCTTTCTTCGTGTGATAAGTCACAAAACTGGCATTAAAAAAAATCTCCTAGTTATACAGGATTAGTCTTCTTGGATTACAGTATTTACCGAAAGTTTGAGTATCTTGGATGTGTTTTAGTTGCCTGTAGTCACTGGTACACTGGTACAATTTCAATATCTTTCAAAGATCATGTTGAGCAACATCCTTAAATTTCAGTGTGCTGAGTGGCTAATTGCTTTTCCGTGAGGGGAAAATGGATTAACAGTTTGTAATTTGCTACGTGGCTTCCACTAATGTACCTGCATTAATCAGGCTACATAGAAAATTTTCATGACGGTGGTGCACTGGAGCTAGGTAATTGGTTTGTACAATGAAAAATTAAGAAATGAATTCGCTGTGGAGTACGCCAGCCCGATGCGTATCACCTGGTTATTCCAAATCTGTGTTACGATGTCGTAATTGTTTCCTTCCCAAATTAATTCGCCATTCTGCTGGTCCACAGTTTGTGGCAGAAAAATGTAGCTTTAAAGGGGTTTTATAGTAGAGATGTAGCAGCAGGTAAAAAACATGTATTCAGCTAACAAGGATGAGAAAACAAAAGGTAACCAGTGAATGAAAGGAGACAGACAAACATCATAAAATGAGGACTGAACCTGAATCCTTTTGCTTTATTGTTCCCTCTCTTTTTTTTCTTCTCTTTCTCAGGGAGAACTAGGGCCAATGGGACCCGTGGGTGCTCCTGGAGAGGATGGACAGAGAGTAAATACTTCCTCTTTTTGTCTTAACACTCTTAAATACCTGCGCACAACTGAGATGCATCACACCATGCACTAGATCAGATGTGCTTGACCAGCGCAGCCCTCAGGCAGCAGCAGCTGGGTTGAGATTGTGAACTGGGAATGAGGAGAGGTCGTGTCTAACCTTTTGTCCTCATGAAACTAACTACCTTCACCAACTCCTGGCTGTCGCTGAATTCAGAAATGTTTTTTGTGATTGAACATGAACCCTGACTGATACAGGCTTTTGAGTACCTAAGATTATAGGTGGTGATTATTGATATATAATACATAATGTCACTGTTTACTTCCAAGATGTGTTTGTTTGAATTAATATGATAAACACCAATTCTTAGTAAACATCACTATATTTAATTTTCTCTTCCTCTTCTAATTTTTTCCCCTTTTTTCCTTTTTTTTCCCCTTAGGGCGAGGATGGCGAGATTGGGCCTAGAGGATTAGCTGGAGAGAGCGTAAGGCTGTCGGTTTTATTGTATCATGCCATTCCAGATATATGGAATTACAACAAGCTGCAACAGGATCTTCTTTTAGTTATTTAGCTAAGCTAACATAAGTATCCACCAGGGGACAGGATTTCCCTTCTGAAAATGATCTGAGTATAATGACCATAAAACAAATCCTATTTTATTTCAGCTCTTTAATCTGTCTCCTTTGTTTTTAATAGGGTCCAAGAGGTTTGCTGGGACCTCGAGGTCCTCCGGGACCCCCTGGATCACCTGTACGCACCTTAACTTTTACCATTTCCTCATGTAATATCACTGCTTGTAAATAATATGATTTATCACGAGTCTTATTTGATCTGTCCTCTGCAGGGTGTGGCTGGAGTTGATGGTCCTCCAGGTCCAAAAGGAAACATGGTACAACCACAGCTTCCTCTCAGTCAACTCACTAAAATGTGACTGTATGAGCTCCTCAGGCCCTGGGCAAACTCTACTAAATACTTTCATTCAGTGTGCACTGTTCAAGTTAGCCTTTGGGTTTTAGGGCACACTGCTGTGAGGTTAAAGGTCAAGTGTTAAATTGTGGGTCTAATGTATTTATTGTATTGTAAAGGTCTTAGATGTTACATGTTACATTATGTTAAGATAAATGTTGAATATTTTTGAATGTTTTTTACAACATGTACTGTAAAAAAAAAAAGTGTTTAGAGGTAAATTGTACCTGGAACCACTTAAAACGTTTAACAACAGCTATATATATTTTTCAGGGACCACAAGGAGAGCCAGGCCCACCCGGGCAGCAGGGAATACCTGGAACACAGGTGAACGAATCAATCATTAGATGTCATCACTACACATGCCATAAGCAAAGACAAAGTGCAGTGCAGGCATGTTTTTCATGGATTTAACTTAGGAGAATGGAACTATTTGGTCTTTCTTTAAAAGCATCATCTTCATGTTGGTGGAATTCCTGCAAAGCTTTCACACCTGTTGGAGCAAGCTTTAGTCCTCACACGCACACGCTGCACATGCAAGCGCAAATCAGGTAGTGTTTTGTGTTGCTGTTCAAAACTGAGGACCTGAAAAAAGACTGATTTAACAGCAAGTGCAGATAAACAAATTGGCTGCACACAGGCAGGATTTTTCCCAAAGAGTAGAGAGGGGGAAAAAACCAACAAAAAACATCAAGAAACATTGGGAATACTAGGAAAAACAGGGACACATGGGATAACTCGGACAGTATTATACAAGTGGCTGAACAGCTCCTCTAACAAAGGCAGGGAAATACAAGACTAGGGCTTTGGTTGAAGAGGCAAAAGATTACCTCCTACCTCCTTCCCTGGTCACTTTACCTTGACTTCAGAGGAATTGTCATGAGGTCAAAGAAAGGTGTGAGGGAGAATTTATGAAGACTTGTGAAAAGAGAAGCACAGTGGTCAGACAGCTTAATAATGTTAGAGGGGACATTGTTGATGCAGGTCTGCCGTGGTAAAACTACAATGTCTCCAAGATGGAGTACACAAAGTGCACCTTAGATACTTCATTTCATGTAGTCTTACTGTGTTGTTTCATGCAGGTCTTATAAAAGAGAGCAATCAGGCATTAGATACAAATAAATCATCTGTGTAGTCAAATGAAATGTTTGTCATCCAGTCACTAAAGTAAAGGTAATTTATAATAATACTTAATAAGCTTAAACTGAGGAAACAACTATTCTAAACTGAATGTACTGAAACTGAAATAAACAATAAAGTCACTTTGATCATTTTAATGTAGAAAATAATCTTTCTTTATAGAGATTTTACTATATATACGCATAAAAAAAGTCATTCTTCACGCAGTTCAACAAATTTTATCAGCGTTATGCGTAACATTCAGAGTTCATCAGAGAGTTTACCTGCCATTGAAGTTTCAAAACATATCAGCAGGCTATGGCATCAAATAAAAAATGCACTGTTAATGAATGTCACATCTCAGTTATGTTTATTGGACTTAATAATGTTCAAGGAATACGTCGCAACGAATTATGGGTGGGGGGGGGGGCATTATGTCCTTTCCTTTCATAAAGGATGGTGTAGTGTGTCTTCTGCTAAAGTAGGTAATAAAAGAATCACTGAAGCACCTTTCCTAAGTAATTAGAGAATTCATCCACTTTTTATTACGGGTTATTATGGCTGCCACTTCGCTCAGTGAGAACTCTTCCTTAGTAAATTTGATAGTTTGGCCGGAGCCATTGTGTACACTGAGCAGTGATGGGTCGACTGTCACACATGGAAGGAAAAGGAGCACAGGCAGTCTTCACCAACCTTCACAGTAAAACAGAAAGTAACCCAAAGATAAATAACTAATAATAAAAGACATGTAGACAGGAAAACACAGAATGACACATGGAAGCCAGAAACACAAAGGAGAACAACAGAACCGACAAATATAAAGGGCAATGGCACGCAGAGTTGCATGTATGGGAGCACATAAACAAATATTTAAGGGTTCACAAGTGTGCCAAATGCTAATATACCCCATTTAGAACAAACACACTTCAACACACAAACTTAGCATTTCTTTACCAGCTAAATTATTTACAGCTCAAACAAATTCTTCAGTTTATCCAGCTCGTGCATGTGTTTGAGCATGCCTGTTGTTGCTATAGTGACTCTCATCTCTATCTGCCTCTGGTTTTATAGGGTCTTCCTGGTCCTCAAGGCCCCATTGGACCACCTGGAGAAAAAGTATGTTTTTTTTTTTCATTTTCTTTATTATTTTAAAGCTTATTATTAATATTTGTTCCTTGATTTCTGGTAAAGTCATACAGTTTATATTTAGCTTTTTGAAACCTGCGTATGATCTTTGTAAGAATTCTCAAACTTTTTTAAACCTGTGACCTTTGACCTTGTTTGTCTTTTTCTTTTCTTAATACAGGGACCTCAGGGCAGGTCGGGGTTGTCTGGATTACCCGGAGCTGATGGGCCTCCTGTACGTGTTCTTGTCACCTACATACGTTCACACTGTATATCAGTATTGCACACCCATAAACAAGAAAATCTAACACCACTTTATGCCTATAATATTAACTAAAACTTTGGGCACTGTAGTTTCTGAAACTCAGGTGTGCAAACAAACAGCAAATGCAGAACTAATACTAACTAGTACAGCCATTACCAAATAATCGAACAGAAACAGGTCACATTTTAGACTATTAATGAAATTGTTGTGTAAGCTTTGTGCTTAAAAGATGTGCATAGGCCATATTTTGATTTTGATTCAATTTTTCTTGTGTAACATGCCAGAACTGTACCTCAGACAAGACCTTTTCCATCACCGGAAATATATTAAATAGCCTATGGGATCTGTTATTTCAGAACGGTAGTTGTTCATGTCATACTTCCTTCCCTGCCCTTACTAGGACAGGTGTGTAAGTTCAACAGGCAGGCAGCCTCAGCTGCCCTCAGGCCCCGGAGCCTGTTGATTTACAGCCCTCTGCCTCAATCTCACACTTCAAATTGGGAGTGCCAGGTGTTCACAGCTAAAGGATTCCATATGTTTGTGGGCAGTTTAAAGCAGGCCTGTCTGTTTGTACTATAACCCTTAGGTCATCAGCGGCCAACACAAAATTGTCCAGTTTTATTATCCCTAGTAACACTAATAGTAGTGCATTTGTGTTATAATGTATGCATAAATAAAAGTTTGCCTAGATAATTAATGTGGCATAACGTGAATAGAATGCAGTTCAGTCTTGCTGACCCTAATCTTGAACAGTGAGGTTGTCCCTTTGCTGTCATTTGCAGATTTGATTTTAATTACTTTTATGATTTTTGTGTGTTTAAAATACAACACAGAGGCTAGAAATGATTAACTCAGAAACAAATGAGCTCAGTGACGTGCGTTAGGTCACACCATTCGCCATGTTGGGTAGTTTCACTTTGTGATGTCTTTATTTACAGGGTCATCCTGGTAAGGAGGGCCCACCTGGAGAGAAAGGAACCCAAGTAGGTGTTGTTAAGTCACTGAATAATTTGGTCAAGACATTTATTTGCATGCATGCGTTTATTTATTTATTATATTTTTATAGCATGAGGCTGTAGTATCAGGTGTTATTAGTTCATTCACTTTTTTGTTGTTATTCATATTGGGATCACAACTTCTTTTGTAGTAGTAGATAATAATATAATGAGCACTTTCTTTGCATGTTTGGGTAATGTCATCTGTGTTTATCTGCTAAGCAGTCATACCAGTAATCATGTTTTATTCTTTTTGTTTTTTTTCTTTGCTCCAGGGTCCACTAGGCCCGCAGGGTCCCATTGGTTATCCTGGCCCTCGTGGTGTCAAGGTATGATATTTGATGATGTGTGCATTTGATTGACCAAAGCGCTTTGTTATTCTTCCACAGTTCAGAAAGCTCTCATTCTGTTCTGTTAAACATTACTCTGTTGCATTCTAACCTCTGGCTCATGTTCTGTAGGGTGCAGATGGTGTCCGTGGTCTCAAGGGATCAAAGGGAGAGAAGGTATAAAATTAAAAAAAAAAAAAATCCATGTAATAAAGGTTATAGCATCTAAGCAGCTTAATAATTATACATAATATGTAGCTAAGGTCTTTGTGTCTACAAAGACTATTCCAAGTAAATATACTGACATAAGCCCCTTGGTTTCTTCTAAGTGAGTTGGCATGCGCTGAATTCCAGTCTAAACTTCACCTTGTGATGAAGGTGAAAATAAAGTTTTGGAAACAGCATGCAGATATATTTACGTCACGAGTATGACATCTCTAACAGTGGCTGTTTACCTGCACTCCTAACTTTGTTGAGCCCCTTGAGCTGGAGTGGACAGCTGCTGCAGCCCGAATGCGTCGTGCAGAGATCAGTCGATGGCCATCTTCAGTAAAGACGGAGACTTTCTTAAAGTGACCCTCAATCCTCTCTTGAATGTAAAGCTGCCATGCTCTAGGATTTTAGTTTCAAAGAACACTACAATCAATTTCGAGCACCTTTGAAGTGTTAAACTATGTGTGTAGCCATGTAGAATTTAAACTAAGCTTTTTTTTTTTTTTAAAAATATGCATAACTTTTATTCAAGATCAATGCAGTTGTGTCACTGTAAAAAAAAAAAATCTATTATCTGACTGAGGGATGTTGTTCCTACTACATTGACAGGTATTCATATCATTTTTTATTGAATTATTTATAGCAAGAGATCCAAAAGCCAAAACCTCGAGGAGAAAGAGTTTGTTATGAATAAAGGATGTGGTCTTGAAGTGTGTGTGGTCTTCGTGAGGTGGTGGCAACAGACATGCTCAGCACTGCATTATGCATCAGAGAGGCCTGAAAACATGGACAAGCGAAAGTTTCAAAGCAAAGAGAAAGAAGTTTGGATGAATGGAATAGTGTCCTTTGGTATCCATTTACAAATTTCACATAGTAATTGCTTTAATTGTTTGTAGTCTTCATTCACTGTGTTGTAGACATACTGAATATCTTGTGTCTTTAAAAAATTGTCTAATTTGTTACATCAATATATAAACAGCCACAAATAAAATGAACTGGTGCTGTTGCTAAATGTAGAGGATGAAAATATCAAAAGCTTAACATTTCCGTGCAAGTGCTATTCCACCATCTGACCAGCAGATGGCACTACCAATCCTGTGATTTCCAGAGTCAAACTAAGAAGGATGATTTTTTTAACAGATTTTCAAAAAATAAAATGTCAAAATGTCAGGACGTTTAAGTTTTAAAAAAAGAAAAGAGTCTATTTAGGATAAAATTAAACAATGATTTTACTAACAATATAACAAATTAACCCAAAAAATGCTGGCAATTTGATTAACTTCTTTTTTTTCAGGGTGAGGACGGTTTCCCAGGTTTCAAGGGGGACATGGGAATCAAAGGAGACCGGGTGAGGAGCTTGACTGAAAGTCACGCAATGTTTAGCCCAGTCTCTCTTCTTTATATGGACCGACTACAGTATATATTGTAATATATTTGTGGGTCATAGGGTGAACTTGGTATTCTTGGGCCCCGTGGAGAGGATGGTCCTGAGGGTCCTAAAGGCAGAGCTGGCCCCCCTGGTGAATCAGGTCCTATTGGTCTTGCTGGAGAAAAGGTAATAGGGCTCTTTTTTGCCCCAACTCCAGTTGTGTTAAAATTGTATTCCTGTGCTTACTTGTGCCTTTAATGTCTCATAGGGTAAACTGGGCGTCCCGGGATTGCCAGGTTATCCTGGAAGACAAGGCCCTAAGGTATGTAAGGTTGTCTTTCTTCAGTAGTAATACATATTATGTGGCAATTTGCTTTGTTGGGGTGAGAACCGTGAAGTCATCATGGTTGCCTGAGAACACAGAAATAGCGTAATGGAGAGAAAGTCCATACTGGATAGCATGCTAATTTTATGGAAATTAAGGAAATTCAACACGCTTTGTTGTTATTTTTAAAATAATATTCTTAAAAGATATAAATTATTGATTAATTGAGGTAAAGTAATTCCATGGATTTAATTTTTGTTGAATGTGTCCAATGCAACATGAGGTTCTGGAGGAATAGGTAAGCTGTTTTTTGTTTTAAAATCACCCTCCTCTTGTTTCATTGTGTGAATGTGTGCTCCCCAATTATTTTTTAGGGCTTAACATCAATATAAGGAAAATTTTGACAATGCTGTGTACTCGTTGTGTCAAAAAGTGTTCTGTCCAGCTGGAGTAGAGAGGGGTTTTTTTGTAGGGAAAACAGCGTGAACAAATCAGGAGAGAACAAAATGTTAAGGTCACGGACAGTTGGACTCATGCTGAATTTATGGTATTTTACATAAGGGTCATGGTGCTAGCAGTGCAAAACTAACCAAAGATGACATTCAGCATCAGTGCTGATAACTACAGGATGAGCTTTGATTATTATGCATGTGCTGAGTTGCACAGCTTCTCTTGTGTTTCTGTATTTGCCCTCCATGATATCTGCCTCTCCTGTTGATAGGGCTCAAGCGGTTTCCCTGGGTTCCCTGGAGCCAATGGCGAGAAAGGAGCC
>VUQJ01030780.1:36844-47435 GCA_015108635.1 Andinoacara biseriatus
AAATGTATAAAAAAATAAAAAAAAAAATTTTAAAAAAATTTTTGAAATTTATTAAAAAAAAAAAAAAAAAAAAAAAAAAAAAAAAAAAAAAAAAAAAAAAAAAAAAAAAAAAAAAATAGACGTTGTAGATTTTTTTGCAGCAGACTTTTTCCTCTGATGTGGTCAGCCAACTAGTTAATTAACAAATTCTTTGTATTTACTGCAAAAGTGTATATTTTACCTATAACCACACAACTCCTGTACTCTTTATTTTTATTGTTTTCCAGCAAAAATAATGTTATCATAATTTAAATCTCACCCAGTTTTCAAGCTTTTCTTAGTAGACTCATGCAAGCAAATGCCTTCCGGTCCAATAGTTTCCAACCACATTCTAGAATTACAAAGTCTTGGTTATTTATCTGTTAAAATGAAATAATCAGCCATCACAGTTTGTCCCCTGCACGAACAGGGAACAAACTGTTCTCTGGTCATTCCTCGATGTAGCAGAGATGTTTAGTGCGGGACACGTGTTAAACTGGTTTTCATAATTTTAAGTGGATGCTTGATGAGGACAGACGAGCAGAATGTGTGCTTAAAACTTTTTGTTTTCTGTTACCTAACAGGGCATTGCTGGCAAATCCGGTCCAAGAGGACAGAGAGGTCCAACGGTATGTACCATTCACTCAATAATTTCTGTGATTAATGGACTATTTAAATCACGTTGAATCGTTTAAATCATTCTTCCAGACAAATTATGTGCATACATTATAGCTGTTGAATTACACTCTTGTGAGTTTCAGTTATGGTAATACCATAAGGCCGTGTGTTGGACATGATTTTCTCCCTCTCTCTTCCTCCCTCTCTTTAGGGTCCCAGGGGTGCTCGAGGAGGCAGAGGTCCAACAGGAAAACCTGGCCCCAAGGTACTCACACCACAGCCATCTCACCAAAACACCACTCACAGGGAGTTCAGTCTTTTTCATTAAATTGTTACTCTATCATTCTGAACATTGTATTTACAGTAATATTAAAGTTGACCAATTCAAATCGTAGCAGGTTTCAAAATAAGGCTGCCTTCTGCTTTAAGCCTGGCCAGGTGCAAAGCACAGTCTGCATCCTGTCAAAACAATGAAATTTAAACTGATGATGATTTGTTTTTGTGTATTGAAGGGCACAGCAGGCAATGACGGTCCTCCTGGGCCACCTGGTGAGAGAGTAAGTCCAACACACTGAACCTGGGGTGGCTGTTTTTGCATTTTAACACAAACGTGGGTTAGATCCTAGCATTAGAAACGTACTTCTAGCTGTTTAATCGTAAAACCGTCTGTAACAAGTATATCTCGTCAAAACTGGATTTTAAAGATAAATAGTAAAAAAAACTGTTTAAGTTATAAAGTCATATTGCTGTCATTTTGATTTTGCCTTAATGCTATGTCACTGTTCCTACAGACAAGTGTTTTTTGTTTTTTTTTCCCCCTCTCTGTCCCATGGCTCGCAGCATTTTAATAAAGTAAATTGTTCAGCATTTCAATTTGACATTCCAAAAGGAAATAAGGGGGGAAGAAAGAAAAGAAAACGCTTCAAATCTAGATGTTTAGTGCAAGGTGACTTACTCAGCAAAAAAGTAAACAGTGTGCAGTTGCTGCACAATAAGGTTCCCAGCAGTGACACCTTATTTAATAACTTTCATTAGATTTTGCTAGCTTTCTAGTGCCGTTTTAGTGGAACTTGATGTTGCTCTGTATCAAAGAAATGAGAAGCATTGGCTTGATTTAGTGACGTCCAAATAAGCCACAAAACAAGGAAGTCTTTTAAGCACCTGCAGCAAATGCTGTTTGCATTAGCATTTCCCCAAAACAGCATTGGGAGAACCTGCTTTTATTTGCACAGTATGAATATTACTGTAGCTGAGCAGGAAACTGAGCCTCTGTTTTAAAAGTTGAACGCAATAAAGCCACGTGTTTCTCCTTCTCCTGCTCGGTACAGTGACTTATTAGTCATTCCTCATTAAAATAGTGTTTCCAATCTTAAATTTAAAAAAAATGACACACTTATTGAAACAGATGTTGACTGACTGTAATCCAGCACTTCTACATTTTAAACTTGTGATATTTCAGCCAGCCAAAGTGTCAGGAACCCTCTCACAGTATGGACAGCCTCTTTTTAAAAATCCTGTGAACATGCCCAGGACAAGTGAGGTGAAATAAATTTTAATCTGATGAATAAGAATGATTAAAAGATAACTTTAAATTAACATGTCAGCTTTGAAGTTTTTATTAGACTGCACAAGATTAAACTCATCCTAGATATTTCAATGATTTATGTTTAGTCTCCTTAAGTACAAAACTCTTGTTACCTCAATAATATACCATAGCCAGAATAACTTTATACTTCTTTAGCATATTTTACTCCATAATATGAATATCTCTGTTAGTAACATTCTGGTTGGCAAAGTGACTTATTTTTCATTAATTCAGACTCTGTTATTATTCGTAAAACAGTTTTTAGTCATTATTTTAATGTTAAGCACTAGGGAATTACAAAAAAGATGATCTGGCTTATTATCACTGTTATGATTATTAATTTTGTTACAATTATTAATTTTATTACAGTTTTTCCTGTGATATTGTCTGCCTAATTTAGCAGGATCAGATAATACATCTTTTGAGATTGTTATCTTTATAACAATATAATATTGCATTTCAAAAACTGTCAGCACTCGAGAAGTCGATGATATAAAGAGATCATTCCGAATAAAAATTCCTTAAACACTTTTACGCTCAGTACTCTTCTGTGTGGTCACAAAGTGGGGGAGTCGTACAAATATGCACATGTAACAGTTACTCACCTGATGTGCTTTCATTTTTCAAATTGAACAGCTTAATTTTTTTTCGCAAGCATCTCTGGAATTACTCATAAGGCAGATAAAGCAGTCCCAGAACCTGACACTTTTACTTTTAGACTTTGTTTTGGTTTGTTTTAATTTTTTGCATAATGCCGCAACTCTTGTCAAAACTTTATTTTTTGTGTCATTTTTAATTTGACTGTTGTTTGCAGGGACCTCAAGGACCACAGGGACCAGTAGGTTTCCCTGGACCAAAGGGCCCTCCTGTAAGTATTTCTCCATCCTAGGAGCTCAATAACCAGTTGGCAGCTGGGACTAAAAGAATCTACACTAAGGCTGTGTGGTTTTGCAACACTCTGTGTCTAAACTCTTACCTTATTTACCCTTTGTTAGTTTGCAATAGCAAATTAGCCTAGTTTGCAAACATTATAAGTCATAATTGATTCAATTTGAAGAATTCAATGGGGTGCAGTAATACATAGCAATATCCCTAATTCTGTTCAGAGGTCATTACTCTAACTGTTATTGAAGCAGAACTCATTTTCTCACTACCCAGTCTAGGCAGGAGACAAGTGGTAATTTCCACCTATTGATTCCAGTTAGATTCATAGCTGGCTCTTACCGCTCAGCCCGTAACGTTGCTCCTTTCACCAAAAATACCAATTCCAGTACTCTAAGATTTTTCTTTTCTCAATTTTATGTTTACATTGCCCATAAACCATTTACCCCAAACTGGAATTATAAACTTTATTGTTTAAAAAAGTAACTTTTACTGAAAGGGCTGTAACTTAAGATATAAGTGTGATAATAATAAATGTGCCTAGTTACCCAGAGAGTGTGTTTTTTTCTACCTGACAGGGACCACCTGGCAAGGATGGGTTGCCCGGCCACCCTGGCCAGCGGGGAGAAACGGTGAGTTGAAATGTCCTGTTCTGTTTGTGTAAGTCACGCGTGTAGCTCCACTTACGCTGAGCCTTCATGCTGAGAGTAACAAACATTACAGGCTCCACAATGAGTGTTAACCTGACTTGACCTTAGAGTTACACATTTGGACTTTTTCCACTTTCTCACTTTAAACCGTGTCAAGACAAGAATTATGTATTCTTGTGGCAGTGCTTAAATCTTTATACTCATGTAGCCAAAAGTTAAAACATATCTAGCGCTCTCATATGCAGGGCATAACAATCAATAACACATCTCAGTGGGATGCCAGAGGTAAAAACACAACTCGTAAAGCAAACTCTAAAAGTGTGCTGCTCATCTGGTCTTCATTCGCACAGGCAGAATACACACACCTCACTCTGTCTGGGTGAATCCTCAGGGCTCCCACTCTGGGCTGGGTAGCCATCTATTTCTGATGGAGCTTCTGTCTTATTGTTACTTTGGTGTGTTTGTAAATATCAAAAAAAAAAAGAAAAAAGGATGCTAATCTTAGACTGTCCAGTTCCACTAATGTTTGTTTGCAGTTCCAAAATGTGCATGCTCTAAAGGACAAATATGTACTACTGTACTGTACTACTGTATATCTGAATTGACATGGATAGAAAATCCCACATGATACAAGATTAACTTCACAACAACAAAAAAACAAATCAAAGTAAGATTTGATCAAACCAAGCTGGAATCCGCTTCTCTTCGATTCCTCGTTAGTTGGTATGCATCAGTGCACCTTGGTTTGATGAGTCTCAGAGGACAATAAATTCTGCTAAAAGCTCGACACATCATCGCTTCTATCAAAGCTTCCCTTTCCCCCATTTTCCATAGATAATATAATACACCACACACAAATGTGCTTCCCTGCCTCTTCTGCAACTCAAGCCACAACAACAGTCTTCATTAAGATGTTCATGTGCTGATGAGCAGGCTCCATAAGCATCCGTATGAGAACAGACCACAGCAACAAAGATGCTTATAGACACGTATCCTCAGAAAAACCAAATAACACAGTTGCATTTAAGAAAGTGCAAATAAAGATTTGAGCTGGTGTCTCCATGTCAGGGCCAATACTGCAACAGTATGGCTTGAGGGCTTCCTTTGAATAATACATCATCATAAATCACAACACATAGTGATCAATAGACCTGGAGTCAGAAGTTTTCCAGGATCAGTTTTGGACGGAGTTTGCTTTTGAAACTGTGTGTAGTTATAGGATAAGTTGCAAATAAAATGAGCTGTTACTGTAATACCTCGGTGTAAATAGGTTATGGGAGACTGAGAGATTCAAAAATCGAATGGAAATGAAAAAGCTGTATTCAAAACCATTGTTCACCTAACTTTCCTGTTGTGTTGTTCCTGGAGTTGTGCATGTTTGGTTCACAGTAACGCTCACTAAACTTAATTGAATTGTGCAGTGTTCACTGTCTAAATGAATGCAGGTGTTTTACAGCTATGATACAGGTAGAAGATACCAACCATTCTTTATTTTCCTGCATTAGTTCACTTAATAGTGAGTCTTAAGAATCTTCTTGGATTACTATTTCAGGAATATACTGCTGTGCACTTCAACTCAGGTCAATGCAGATTGGATTGTTCCTCTCCCTGAAGACAGAAGTTCATCTGATTTTATTGCACTGTTGAAGTCAATGCTCAGGAATTTTGAACTTGGATTTTTTTTTTTTTTTGGCTGTTTGCTGTTTAAATCTGCTTAAGCATATCCATAGGGAGTGCTCTAATGTAAATGAGCTGCATGCCGTGAATGTAAACTCAAAAGTTAACTACAACAAACTGGTCTGTATTCCCCCAGAGAACATATAGCTTAGTGGTGACTTAAAGCTATACTTAAAGCTGTATGCAGTACTAGTGAAGCAGCTATACTACAATACTGCTGGCTTTGAAGTTGGCTAGTTACACATTCAACGTGTCTGGAGTTTTATATCATCTCAGTGTGTTGTTAGAGATTTCAAACCTCTCAAAAGTTGGGATTCAGCAGGTTCAGCTCTGCTTTGTTCATGTCAGAACCCGTGACTCTCAAAAGAAAAAAAGGAAGCAATTATGTTTTCAGGGCTTTTAAATTCAGCAAAAATGCCCTTGGCTCTCCATGTAGTTCATTTACATTTACATTTACTCATGGTAAGGTTGTTTGAGTTATTCTTCTTTAGCACGTCTGTGCATCTCTCCAATACCAGGTACACTCAGTAAAGAGTCATTCCTGTCATTGTCAGTGACATGTCATATCTGTTGCCTCTGTGCTGTTCACATCTTAATTATAGCAGCCAACCTCTGACATCATTTGATCTTTCCTTGGTACCAGATAAGACTTTCCTGGGATGTACCTTTATTATTAAAATCAATTAAATTCTCATTTTAAGTGTTTATTGTAATATTTTCCACACATGTTATAGTAAATTACTGCACTTAAGTAATATTTTTGGTATGGATGATAACTTTTCAAAAAGTGCTCCATCAGCTACATGTACAGGATGTACAGCACATTAGCACAGGGAAAACTTCCTGCAAATTGCACCCTCATACAAACTGGTTATTAATCTTGTCAATTTTCCATGGCACATGCTGATTATGGCTCTAGAATATAAACTACTGGGTCAAGTACATGTACTTCACTTCATTATCAGAGTGTCCTTATATCCTGGTCTGACTATGCAATATGTTAAACAATTGTACATTTGCCTTCAGTAATTTACTACCCTGCAATGTATTGTGATATAATATGTCCTTGACTGTGGATATAACCTAAAAAAACAAACTTGTTCCAGTATCAAAGAAATGTTAAGCCAAAACTTAAATTCCTTCTTATCAGCTTAAGTAAAATCACAATAATTTCTTTACTTGTGCTTGAATAGATAAGCTTCATGTTTTTCAGTGTTGTTGTAGCTGTTGTGTCAATAAGGCTTCATATTCTTTATTTCTTTTTTCAGGGTTTCCAAGGAAAAACTGGTCCTCCAGGACCGGGAGGTGTTGTTGGTCCCCAGGTAAGAGAAAATATATAGAAAGGAGGAATAAATACAGTATCCAAATTTTGGCTAGTACTGTACTGTACTGTAAAGAAACAGCATAGCAGATTAGCAGTGCTGTGCATCAAATTCCTCTACATTACAATTTTATTCAAATAAGAATTACTGTAGGCAACTAAAAGGAAACTCGTTTCAATTTCAGTTTCATTTGTATAACCCAATATAACAAATCACAAAATTGTTTATATAAATAGATCATTTATTTATTTGGATCTTGGACACCTTTGACTTGTGGTCTCCACTGTATTGGTGTAAATTCTAAGCAAAAAAAACAATAAAAACAAGATAAGCTTTATTTAAATAGTAGTAAATTATTATTTTTTTAAAGCAGCTGTAAAAATCGCAAAGGTGCAATATGAAAAGAAAGGAAGCTTGTCCAGCATAAGCCTGTCATTACTGTTTCACTTGTAGATGTGACTAAGTGCTCCGTGATATTTTTCCTACATTAACCTGTATATCCAAATGTGTTACGGCATCTTTAGGGACCCACTGGAGAAACTGGTCCTGTTGGTGAGAGAGGCCACCCTGGACCTCCGGGCCCACCTGGAGAGCAGGGTCTTCCAGGTGCTGCTGGCAAGGAGGGAGCCAAGGTATGTTTGCAGTGCACCATACCGGATTTACTTGTACAAAATATATTCCTTTTAATTATTTTTTCAAATTGATTTATATTTAGCGAAATAGAAAAACGTGCCTTTATAGCAGCTAAAATTTTTACGCACTAACCTATTGAAAAAAACAAAAATGCAGCCTTTGCTTTTTTCATGCTCTGGATTAGCTGTTAGAGTGAAGACAGGATGCCAGAGACATTGATAGAAAGTACAGCAATGTATACATGAACTGCAAATTAAATCTAGATATTCTCGTGCATAATTTGATTTTGTGGATTCTCATAAATAGTTATAATTTTGAGGTCATACAATGCTTAATAGACTACCGTATTGCTTAGATAACGCTGTGAGGGAGCAGAAACATGTTCACCCGGAAACACATCCTGGCAATCACCCAATCGCCATTACTCTTTATGCTAGACAGTGCAAAATTGCAGGAACTGACTGCTGAAGATACAGTAGCTGAGATTTGGGAAGTGTCTGGCTACATTCTCTCATTTGCCCTCCCTGCCTGGGAACTGAGTGCCCATTAGGAGCAGACAGCAGCCATTTTGTAGAAGTATGGGCTGCTTCAAACCAGCCCCCTGATTCCCAGGGCCACTCCGTATACGATGCTCACCAACCCCCACAACCCTCAAATCCCCATGTCTTCTTCTTTCATTTTCTCCCTGTCTTCCCCGAGCAGACAGTTTAATCAAGTCTGTCGGCTAACTCCAAACCCTGTGCCACTCACAGGCCCTCCTTCCTTCCCACTCCGTTCAGACCTGCGCATCAGTATGCCAGGGACACTTTGAAGAGGTCTTGGCAGCAGAGCCCAAATCCTCTTATACCTCTCAAGCCCACTCTTCTCTGCCTCCCTGTTTGCAGATAAAGTCAGCCTGCCAGCACAAAGGAAAGGAAAACGAAGCCAGAAGTTACTTTTTTCTGAAGTCAAATGTCCTTGTTTTAGAATTTCACCATACTAAAAAACAACAATAGTGAGTGAGGTTGCCCTGCAAAGTTTATTTCTTGTAGGCAAAACACAAAAGAACTTCTCAAGGTGATAAGGTGTCTTATGTTGGCGAAGGGTTGCGAGTGTGCGTATGGCAGCAGAAAGAAGGAAACTTTTTTTATTTGCTTTTTATTTTTGTTTCATTTTAGCATGCAACTGGCTACGAATATTTTGGAGCTATGTGGAATGCTTCTGATTTGTGATTTTTAAAAAAAGCTGTCTGAAGTCTTTATCTTTCATATTGGGCCCAATGATACAAAAGCAATACAGCATGGATTTGGATTAGACTTTTATTTATTGGCTGTGTGACGACAGTATGAACCCACAGGAAACATATGTGCGTCAAACTAATATTTATTAGCCTGTAATGGTTGTCAGTTTTGAAATAAGTCCACTTCTGTTCCTGGTGGGAAGTTCAAAACCATTAGTACATATATTTGCTTGTAACGGTTGTATTCACTTTTTTCCCACCGCTATGTAGCTCTCTCTTTTAGTAATTCAGAGCCCTCTGCTACTCAGCAGCCAGCACTGTAGTGTAGTCCTTCTTTAATACATAGATTCTGCATTGTAGTACCTACATTTACACATTTCACCAGTGGGCTAAGAGGCACAGTAGTTGAGCATCGTTAAGTAGGCTGGTTATTTCCTAGGTTTCTGATTTAAAGGGTTTTCCCTGCAGTGTAGTGTTGAAATATGTCATTTGATCAGGGGCCTGTACTATAGTAATTGTCAGTTTCACTCTGTCTAATTCTTGCTGTGTATTGATAGGCTGTCTTTTTCTTTACAAGGTCAGACTCCTGCTGTAAACAATAAAGACCACTTTTCAGACTGAGACTGTATAAAGAGTGAAGCTGTGAAAGTCTTTTCTATGAAAAATTAACATCTTTGTAAATGGTTACAACTGATTCATCTTTAATGAACAGTCCTAAATGAAAATGTAAAAAATAGTAAAGTACAACTTTAGTAGTAGTTTTAATTGAAATTTTGGATGAATGCAACATTTTGAATGATAGTAATTACAGGTAAACCAATTTTATTGCTTGTATAGGGAGATCCTGGACCACAGGGATCCACTGGTAAAGACGGCCCCCCTGGACTTCGTGGCTTCCCTGGAGAGAGAGGTCTACCCGGTGCCCCGGTAAGTGCTCCATTTCAACTGCATCTATTCATCATCATCAGTTTTCCTTTACACAAGTTTGCTAGTAGAAAGTGACAGAACATAGCGACATAATAAATGAACCAGCATCTATCTAGAGCAAGTCCCTTCATTAGAGACACCAGCCCTGGAATTCACACCAAGTGATCAATCCGACACAGAGGAAATCCAAAGCGACATTTTACAAATGAACAGGCGTGCCTCTGCATTGCTCTACTGCCACCGACAGCGCTGTTTTAACAGCCGCAATGGATCATGGGCCTCTATTACAGAATTGGGAATTGTTGATTAGGGATTAATTTGTAAAATCTTTTCCCAGTTTAACGCAAACATTTTTTGAGGGGGTGGGAAAGTTATTTGTTGTTTCTTTATGCATTATTTACTTGATAAATTAGTAAGTGAGAAATGTTGGCAATTATACTGGGCTATCTGGGAATGGATATACTGCAGGGAGAGGAAGTGCTGTGCTTCCTCCATCCTCAAGGTCAGTCGGGCTCTGCAGGACAGCAGCACCACTGATTGTTTTCTGCCATTGTAATTTACTCCAGCACACAGCCAGAGCCAGCAAAAACTCATTACCCATACTGCTGTGTGTTCTTTTGTGGCCCACTGGGGAGCTGCACACAACGATGGGAACTGGCAAATATATATATATATAAAAAAATAAAAAAAAAGCACACATGCATATTTCTTATTATGCACACCCGTGCATGAGCAAAACTGAATTTACAAGCTTGCATATGCAGAACAAGATGGGAACACTGTATACAGCCACAGGTGGAAAGCACATGTGCTTCGAACATATGCAGCCATATAGTACTGTATGTGCAAAAGAATCCCACTACCCCTGCAGTACTCACAAGTACACATTTATGGAAGAAATTTGTTGTTGTTTTTTTTTTTTTTTTTTTTTTTTTTTTTTTTTTTTTTTTTTTTTTTTTTTTTTTTTTTTTTTTTTTTTTTTTTTTTTTTTTTTTTTTTTTTTTTTTTTTTTTTTTTTTTTTTTTATTTTTTTTTTTTTTTTTTTATTTTTTTTTTTTCC
>VUQJ01030780.1:82900-93835 GCA_015108635.1 Andinoacara biseriatus
TGCTCTTTACTGAGCTCATTAAAGTTTGTGGTTCACAATGCAATTTTTTTTTTTTGTTTCCTTTCCAACTAATCATTTGATTCCCCTTCATATTTAACTAGTGGCACCCTGGAGTAGGCAAACCCATAGGGAAGAAAATACTACACTATAGTGTATAAAGTAAATACTGCATTAAAATGCCTGTTTTTCACTGATGTATGATTTTTAGTTTCCATCTAACCATCCATTTCTTTAACTGCTTATTAAACATCAGTGGTAACTTTACATGCGTAATTTAATTTGCATATTAACTAATTTAACCTTTATACTTACAATGCTTGTCTTCTCTACTTTACATAATTATTTATATGTTTCTTATAAATCATCTATATTTATATAAGTCACATGTGTATTTTGATTGAAGACAAAAAGTTTAAATAGTTCTTTAGTCACAAGATGGTCGAACAATAAGAGAGAGCCGTAAAAATCTAAGCGGTGTATATTTCATTCACTGTTTCCTCCTATAAAAGATTCTCCTCACTTTTCACAGGTAAGAATGTTCCATCCAAGGTCACACATATCCACACACCACTGATGGATTTGATATTTAGTGCACACCTCCTCTACAGCCTCATTCACATCACGACTCACTTGAAGTCCTGACGCACAAAATAGTCTACCTGAAAGATTGACATTTTCATCTGGAAATAAACTATATGCCATTGAGGTGCTGTCGTCCTTTCAGAGCCAGCTCCTTTTTATTTTTCAATACGGTGGTAAATGGTTAGCGCTTGTTTTGTTTTTTTGTTTTTTTTTATTGTTATTGAAATGGTGTTAATATGCTGAATGGTGGTAACCTTCAAATCAAATTCCTAACAAAACTAGCAATAGTACAGCTTCTGAAATAACCTACAATCTTCTGACACATTAAAATTCAGTTATAAATCCACAGAAAATAACACTGACTACTGTTTGACCTACAATGAAAAATGTATTTGAACTAAATCCCTTAATTGAGCCAAATTGATGATGTTTCCCATTAACAGTCTGAACCTTTGAGTGGAGAAAGCCGTCCAAGGCACCTTTTGTCATCACGTATGCGGCACTAAACTGTGAACATACACTGACACAGAGGTTTTTCAGATTTTAAAAAGGTTCACAGTGCAGTAACTAAATGACATGATGGAATGTCATTGTTGTCATTCACTCTTCAAATAACCCAACATACAGCACAGTTTGTGGGAAGAGAAAAAAAAAAAGACATGTTCTTGGATAAAAAGATTTTTCCCTGCATCCAAATGCTGAAAGAATTTCATTTTATGCCCATCCAGAGTTCAAAAATACAGACATCAACCTTTTTCACACACTGTGAATTTCATTTAACAGCCTCATCACCTCAGCGGATGTTGATTAAAAGTGGTAGTAAAGAGAGGCAGAGGCTTTAGCCTCTCACTATGCCTGCATTTATTGACAATAAATTAAAGTAGATGAAGACCATAGACAGGAGTAAAGAATATTTCTGCATTTAAATTTGAAAAACTTGGGAGACATGGAAATGAAAACACTCAGAAATGGTGGCGAATTGAAAGCTTCGCCTGCAAATCAGAGATCGTGACCGTGATCCATCTGCCCTGACATTTTAATGATGCATTTCCAGAGTAATTTCATATCTGTGTTGCTTGGTCAAAAAAAGTGTCGCTGCATTTCTCTCCTCAGGGGGCCAGAGAGAATGAACTTATTCTCACCTTAATCTCACAAACACTTGCACATGGAAGAAAATTGTGTGCTGGAAGCTTTGAGATATGGCATGCTGACACAGAGCCAGAAATTTTATCTGAAAACTTCATCTGTGAAGCATTTTATTCTGATCCTTGTAGAAGACACTAAAATACTATTTCCATTTAAAAAAAAACAGCATTCTTCTATTGTAGTGTAGAACTAATTACTTAACTGGTTATTTTAACAATTAGTTAGCTGAACAATTAAGAGTTTATAAAATGTAGGAAGCTGGTAGCCAATTCATTATTTCTTGCTGGGTGTGAATACAGGGTTGACAAAATTACACTTAGTCTACTTTTCTCTATTCTGTCAAGTCTCAATAGAACAAATGTCACAGTCATTAAGAATATTCAAAAGATATGAAAAATCTTCTAACTTTACTCTTTATACAAAGTTTAAGGGGGTTCAAATGAATCTGTAAATGTAAAAACTATGCCTAAAAATGCTTGGGTCTTAACTGAAAGCCTTGAATAATTTACTCATTGTGATGTGTCAGGTACTGTAGCACACCTCACTACTGCTCTAGGATGGCACATCAATACGTGCCATTGCCAGAAGGTTTGCTGTGTCAAGAGCATTAAGGAGATTCCAGGAGATGGGGAGTTACTCTAGGAGAGCTGGGCAGGGCTGTAGAAGGTCCTTAACCCATCAGCAGGACTGACATCTGCTTCTTTGAGCAAGGAGGAACAGGATGAGCGCTGGACTTCCAGCAGCCACTGGTGTGAATGTCTCTGACCAAACAAACTCCATGAGGGTGGCCTGAGGGCCCAACGTACTCTAGTGGGCCCTGTGCTCACTGCCTGGTGCCGTGGAGCCCAACTGGCGTACGCCATAGAACACCAGAATTGGCAGGTCCACTACTGGTGCCCTGTGCTTTTCAAAGATGAGAGCAGGTTCATCCTGAACCCATGTGACAGACATGAAAGCGTATGGAGAAGCCGTGGAGACAGGTTTGGTGGTGGATTAGATTAGATTAGATTAAATTTTAATTAATTGCTTTGGGAGGATTCCATCAAGATCAGTGATTGTTTGGGGAGGCATATCCATGGAGGGATGCGCAGACATCTACAGGCTAGGCAACGGCACCCTGACTGCCATTAGGTATTGGGATTAAATCCTTGGACCCATTCTTAGACCCTACACAGGTGCAGTGGGCCCTGGGTTCCTCCTGGTTCATGACAATGCCTGGCTTCATGTGGCAAGAAGTATGCAGGCTGCTCTTGGAGGATGAAGGAATTGATACCATTGACTGGTCCCCATGCTCACCTGACCTAAATTCAGTAGAACATCATATTTTGGTCCATCCAATGCCAGCAGACTGCACCTTCAGGAGTGCAGAGATGCCCTGGTCCAGATCTGCGAGGAGATTGTGTAGGCCACCATCCATCATCTCATTAGGTACATGCCTCGACATTCGCAGGCATGCATACAGACCTTTAATTACTTTGAGCATCGTAGCTTCCTCTGTTTTCCCAGATTGACTTTCAACAATCCCTGAAGAAAAGTCCTGAACTTGTTGAATCCAACTTTTGATCAAAAGGCTAGAAAGCTGGAAAGATGTGCAGGAGTTCTAACACCAGTAAATGTGATTTGGTATTTGAGAGGCGGCAAGATTTTCTCCGAACAGCCACACACTGGATTCAGGTGTTACTGATAGTGCTCTTAAACTTTTTGCTTAAGAGTTAACACATAATTCCAGCGCTAATGAGGATACACATGATATTTCTTTTAGTGTTTACATATCAACACAAAGCCAGTTCTAACATCACGCTGCATTTTTGGCTAGCTTTGCCTTAGTATGCTGTCTGTGCACATACTTACAAAAAACTGAAGTTGTGTTATCAGTATAATGCAGTTGTTTCTGTCCTTGAGGTAGTTTGCAGCTCACCATTGTGCTCTTTTCCTTTTGTGCAATAAAAAATAGAAGTAATGTCCATATCTCTACTCCTGAAAAGCTCTAGACCACTCCACCATTTTCCTCCTCCTGCACACCAACTGAAATCAGCTGTTTGTAGCACAAGTATGGAGGAAGAAAAAAGCATGTTTTTTTTCCCCCTTTCTATCCACCTGGCATGCAGATAATGCAAGGAACAACATAATTGTAACTGTAATGTGATTAATGAATATAGAACAGTAGCATGTTATAATACTGTGTTACTGAAAAATGTGATGTGATTGACATCCAGTGTAACATGTTACTTTGGAACACCAATAAATGGGATAAATGGGATCAAAATTGGACTATTATCTACTGCCAGTGTCCCCTTTGTGAAGACCAAAAGTAACTTCAGTGCATTTTTACATTTTGATGAATTTTAGTATGCACAAACACTGATTCAGCAGTATTTCAGCGTGAGCAAGCTGACATTTCCCCAAGAGTTGCCAGTCATGCAACAAGAGTAGTGAGGTTACTCGTCCACACACACCTCAGCAGCATATAGTATTCCATGTCAAAACAGAAAGGAAAAAAAAACCCACTGAGAGATCTATTAAGTGGACTGAAGAGGGGAGAGAAAATAGAAAGACAAGCCAATTATATTTGCTGCTAGGATTCAGACCATTATGAATCATTCAGAATTTGGTGAGCAACAGTGGGAATACATCAATGGAATAATTCACCCGTCATCAGATGCAGTCAGGATTTGTTTTTTGTAAGAGTGGTATTAAACTTAAGAGTCCTAGTTGGCATGAAAAATTGGATAGCAGATTCTTATATCCAGATATAAGTCTGCACCAATATTTCATAGAGTCTACACATTTTAGTGTTTGTTAGCAGCATTCTATGATCTCTATTTGCTCCCTAAAGTCCCAGGGCTTGTTCACTGTTCCAAACAAAGAGGCAGCTCTCTTAAAGAAAAAAAAAGTAATGGGCGTAGATCCAACTCTCTGGTATTTTGAATGTGAGATTACATTGTATTAGCAGGGTTTTTTTTTTTAATGTTTACCTGATTAAGATCTCTCTGATGCAGTGCACCCACCCAAACCATCTACCTTTTAATGGGCCTCGGATTGGTGAGGTTAGCCCAGGTTAGTTAATTGAATGTGCATTATGCTGAATTTCACTGTGAATGAGATTAAATCAACAGAGCTCCAATATGTAGACTTTGCTTAATCACTGCGCTTTAATTATTAGACATAACCAGCATTTTGGTGGTATAAGTGGGCAGCTAAGCCCCAGTAACAATACAAATAATACATTACTGTGCAAAACTTTAAAGATTTTGAGGAAACAGGACAAGTGGAGAACAAAAGAAGAAGTGGCAGGCCTAAAAAAAAAAACCATGGCAGATGAACAGTATCTGGAAGTGATGTCCTTAAGAAATAGGAAACAATCCAGCAAATACCTGACACAGAACCTGGGAGATGCATCTGGCCCTACAGCTGATCCATCTGTTGTTTGCTGAAGGTTGATCAGAAATGGTCTCAGAGGAAGGGTGGCTGTCAAGAAGTCATTCTTAAGTAAGTGAGTAAGTAAATAAATAATGTTTAGTGCATTTCAAGCACAAAAGTCACAAAAGTGCTTTACAATCTAAAATAAGATAGAAACATTAAGTATTATTAGATAAAACTAAATAAAAGTCTGTGCAAATGGGTCTTGAACTTCTTTTTAAAGGTTTCAATGATGTCCACAGAGTTCAAGTCTAATGGAAGTGAGTTCCACAACTTGAGAAACACAATCTCAAAAGCATAGTCTCCTTCTGCCCTTAACCTGGACCTAGGTACCAACAACAAGCATTAACCAGCTGACCTCTGACACCTAGTAGTTGTGTATAGATGTAATAGTTTACTAATATAGAAGGGCAGCTTGCCATGAAGAGCTCTGAAAGTGATCTCCAAATCTTAAACTGAACCATAAGCTTTATGGGGAGCCAGTGTCAAGAGGACAGACATTTCAGAGGACTTGGTGAGAAGACTTGAGACATTCTGGACCATTTGGGATTATTTCCTCAGCCAAAGGTGTAATGAATTACCATAATCAATTCATCATTAAATAAAACCATGTCTGATCATTCCCATTTCACATTAAAACGGAATATATTTAAGATGGGCAAGAATATGAAAACAAGTTTGTACAAGACAGCCAACATGCTTAACAAAACTGAATACCTGATCAAAACACCCAGATTTCATACAGTTGGAACAATTGAAGATTAAATGAGTCCAAGATCCCCCATTACCACGGGAAGAAAATTGTCACGGGCAGAAATGAAAACTTCATATTTTTTTTTTGTGTGTATTTAAAGACAGATAATTGGTTGTCATTCAGTTCTGTATAACATTACTGTAGACATGAAAGACAGGCAATTTGTGTAACAGTGGTGTGAGATGTCTTCAAAATCATTCAAAATCATTCAGGATGTTTCCAAGTGGAAGCATACACAAGGTAAACAAGATAGACCTCAGGACCAAACCTTGGGGCAGACCACAAGATAAAGTGGTAGAAAAGGGTACAAAATTAGCAGAAGTTCCTGCGAGAGCGAGAGTAAGAGAACCAATCCAGAACTGATCTAGAGATACCCGACCAAGTTCTAAGTCTCTCAATCAGGATACCATGATCAACTGTGTCAAAGGCAGCAGAAAGATCAGTACAAGAACTGCATATTCACCTCTATGGGTTAAAATTTGAAACTCTAAGAAGAGCTGTTTCAGTAAAGTGCATCTGACGGTAACCGGATTGGATTTTTTCTAAAAAATTTTTAGAACCTCTGTAAACTGTTGGCTACCATCTCTTCAAAATTTTGGAGATAAAAGGTAATTTTGAAATCGGTTTAAAATTCTGAGGGAGGTGAGGGTCAGAATTGGCCTTTTTTTAAAACAGGGTGAATAACAGACTGTTTAAAATATGAAGGAAAACAGCCAGAAGTTAAAGAGTCGTTAATTATCCAAAGAGCACATGGCCCAATGGTGTGAATGACCTTTCTGAGCAGTGAGGTTGCTAAAATGTCAAGTGGGCAAGAAGAGGATTTCATTTCATCAACCATACTGACGAGAGCATTCAGAGCTATCAGAGCAGAGCTCTGCAAGGCTGGTGCCCGGTTATGACATGGCATGGGATGGGATGGTGTTTGATCTAATATGTTGGATCTTATTAACAAAGCAGGGAAGAAAGTTTTTACACTCTTCATTTGAGTGAACAGTTGGAACAGGAGATACAGGCGTAACAATGTTTCTGATGCTGACAAAACTTTTGGACTCGCTCTATTATGAATTACGTTTGAAAAATACATAGCCCTTACATCTTTTATTAAAAGAATGAAAGAGCTCTCTTAGACGATAAGATGAACCTGGAGTGGATTTCCACAAACACTCCGCCCTCCGACAGCTAAGTTTGAAAAGCAAATACTGTCATTCATTCATTCAGGGTAAGGATTTCACAAAGGGGGCATTTCTGGTTTTAAAAGGAGCCACATTGACAAAAAAGATAAACAGTAATCATTAAATGACCGCACCATGAAATTCACGTAATTGTTCAGGGGGAAAAAAAAAGCATAATTGAGGTTAAGAACAGCAGAAAATGTATCTGCAGAAAAATGATTAAAAATGTGAGATGTAACTACATGATAACCAGAAGGTACTTTTATAAGAATACACATGTGGTCAGATATAAAAATATCCTCAGATTAAAGTGAATGTTCAGGCTCAGAGTAAAAACAAAATCTAAAACATGCTCCTTGTTGTGAGTGGCGCCTGATACACGCAAACACAAATAAAAAAAATTCCATCAATCTGAGGAATTTTGCTGCAGGTTTATCTGCGGCATCATCTATGTGGAAATTAAAATCACACGCAATAAGGAAGGGAAACAGAGAGACAAGGCTGAGCTATCGCAAGAACTGGACTCTAAATTAGTAATAAGAGGTGTGAGCTGTGAATCCAGAAAACTGCAGTACGATTTTGATCTACCCTGCAATACCATTTGGAAATGCAAGTCAAATTGTTAGAAATGCATGACTATGTTTTTGCCTTATATGTTTGCACGTCTGAATAAATTGCTGCACCTATGTTCCATTGTCCCAGCAACATATAAAGAAATGAGGGTGAGCTAGTGGCTTTTGTGTTTCTTCACAGCAAACAGCAAAACTGAATAGACAGGATAAAGTCCTAACTCTAATTTTATGTGTACATTATTATTACTATATAATTACTACACTGTATACCTTTTCACACTCCCTATAATGTGATTACAGCTTATGAACATTATTTCACAGTACAGATCTTTATTTGTAGGAATTTCAGAGGGAGGATTCTGCATTTCACAGCTACTGGTCAAATTAGTTTTAAGTATAAAGGAGAACTATAAATTCCTTTTAAATTAGTTTTCAGTTAATTGCACTAATTCTTTGGCTAAATTAGCATAATCTTGTTAATGCCAGATACAAAGGCAGGATGCATTACACTCTTAAGTCTGATCTTAAACATCAAATCTGATTAATAAGCAAAAGCCTGTTTTATTATGGTGGGTAATGAACGGATCTATATTTGTCTCAAACAAAGGAGGAGTCATGCTCAAGAGGCCACTCAGCTTCCAGCATTCAAGAGCCAGTTATATCAGTCTAAGCTAATTGGGACTCTGTACATTGTAATTAGCTATGCACACTTGGAAGGGTGTATTGTTAATACAACTTCTTGAGCTTCATTTGAAGAGAAAATACCATTTTAAGGAGTCTATTTTATTTCTCACAATGAAAGCCAAGCCTGCTAATCAGAATAGAGAAGAGGTAAAATAAGATATGCTACAGATGTATGATGTAAAATTTATTCTCATATGGTGGGGGAATAAATCTGCACAGTAATCAATATTTTGTTTTCACAAATAAAAAAAAGCCAACTATTTCCCACTAATGACAAAATTGACTTTTTTTTCCAACTCGAAATAAAACGGAAAAAATCCAGCTGCATTTACTATGAAAAGACATGCACAGCCAGAGCAAAGCCACACATCTGATTTTGATTGTATTGTCTGACCTCTTTTCAGGACTGAATGCACACACAGTATTTGATTGCATTTAGCGTTCTCTTTCCAGAGAAAGAGCATTAACAGAGACAGTGGAGTATGTTTTCTGTCCATACAGCCTACAAGATACACCTTGCTATCCCATCTAAGCAGCATTTGTTGATGACTTAGCACTCTTGTCCAAGTATCATCACCTCTGGCTCCTATAAACCAAGATTGCAATGGATTCATACTGTAGTTTTCGCATGACTTCACATAATTAAAGGAGAATGCAGCCGGAAGGCAAAACATGCAGTCGTCTGTGCTTGCCAGCCTTTTTTTTTCATCAGCATTGTTTAGCCAAAATGCAGGACAGTTGTTAAATCAGATGCACTAACAACTAGCCACTCAGGCTCTTCGAAACTGCTAGGAAAACACAGGGCAAGGCTGTGGATGTGAAGACACTTCTAATGCTGTCGGGCAAATGCTATGGCCGAATGTTAGTTTCTCATTCATTTATGTTTTGACTAGCATGCTTTGTCACTACTGTCCCAGAATTGTGTGTGATAATCTTGAACTGTTTATTAGCACCCATTAGATAATTAGTTGGCACCTTTGCTTTGATTATGAAGAATTTCCTCAGCCTACCAAACAGCAGCATTCCTGACCCGGCCTGATCAAAATGGCAATGTGAATTTTATTTATACAGCACATTTCATTATACATAAATTCAATGTGCTTAACACAGATAATAAAAACATAAAAACCTGTGTAGGTTTTACACTGCCTTAAGGCACTGCAAAGGAAAATACATATGACTGTTTTTACTTTTGCACACTTAAATGACAGAGTGAGGGGAGAGATTCTCTAAATTTTAGAGAATCCCTCCCCTGGTTTATCTTTTAGGGTCTAAAAGATAAGCCATGTGTAAACATTGCCAAAGTGGAAATCTGGCAGGGATGTTGCTGTTTTTAGTGATTAAAATACTGCAACAGGTGTTGTATATCAAGTACAAGTGCCAGAATTTGCAGTTTGTTCTCACATATTTGTTTATTTTTCATTTTAATGTGTTGGAACAGTGGATTGCCCCCCCCAGGGCTGCAGTTGAAGCTTTAAAATGGCATCCGGTGATGTAAAAGTGGCTACATCCACCAATTTATAGAATGCCTTCATAGCCTTCATTTTCTGCTCATTAATAATGCTTTACAATCTTTCATGGTCAACTACTGTTATCATATATGTTTTAAATACACACCAATAAGAACACAATGCAGAAAATATCCTTGGGGTAATTTAGACATTGTGTCAGCTCCATTTATCACAATAGTCTCATCCACAGTCATGTAACACCACAGCAGAGCAGAGTTGTCATGGAACAGCTGTTGGCAGGCGGGAAGAGGACCCCAACGCAGGATACGCAGGACAGAAGGAAAAATATAAACTCAGCTTTATTTGTGAGTGCTGAACAAAAGCCAAACTGGACAAAGCTAGTGGCTAGAACAAAAGTACAATTCAATTCAATTCAATTTTATTTATACAGCGCCAATTCACAACAGTCACCTCAAGCTGCTTTGCATTGTAGGGTAAAGACCTCACAACAGTCACGACCCCCTATGAGCAAGGACTTGGCGACGGTGGGAAAGAAAAACTCCCTTTTAACAGGAAGAAAATGAGGAAGAAAATGGTAAGTAAAAAGAAGCAGTGCATTATGGGACCCCCCCCCCCTTCCCCCCATTCTACTCTAGGAACCACAAGTAATCCAGCAGTCTGAGAGCGAAGTGCTCTATTGGGGTAATATGGTACTATCCAGAGTAATTATCTGGTTAGACGCCGCATTTTTAAGATTTGTGGCGCCGAGCACAAGAACTTCAGTTTAATCTGAATTTAGAAGCAGGAAATTAGAGGTCATCCAGGCCTTTATGTCTTTAAGGCATTCCTGCAGTTTAACTAATTGATGTGTGTCATCTGCCTTCATGGATAGATAAAGCTGAGTATCATCTGCATAACAATGAAAATTTATGCAATGCTTTCTAATCATACTGCCTAAGGGAAGCATGTATAATGTAATTAAAATTGGTGCTAGCACAGAACCCTGTGGAACTCCATAATTAACCTTAATATGTGAACAAGACTCCCCATTTACATGAACAAATTGGAGTCTATTAGATAAATAAGATTCAAACCACTGCATTGCAGTACCTTTAATACCTACGACATGCTCTAATCTCTGTAATAAAATGTTA
>VUQJ01030782.1:0-10942 GCA_015108635.1 Andinoacara biseriatus
TTTAACCCAAAAAAAAAAAAAAAAAAACAAGTGGAGAAATGTACAATACTGCCTGTAGAAATGCCTTGAGTCACCACTCATTTCTTTATATTTTGATTCCAAGGAGCCAGACTTATAATTTTTAATGTGGTCTTGATCAGTAGTTGTCCAAGCTTTCTGAAGGTCTTTCAAAGTTTTTCTTTTTCGCTCATTTTCAGCCTTCTTGACCTTCTTAATGCTGACCGATGAATCATTTAAGCATAAAAAGGCACCTAACTCAAGGGATGAATCAGTGTTATGTCTACACATAACAGACAACTTAGCAGAGAACCAATTCTAAATTGAATCTTTGGACACTTTGTTACTAGCAGCCTGTCATACAAATATATTTTTTCCATTTCTTTAGCTAAATCTGCAAAATTTGCCGAAGATAAGCAGAGAGGTACAACAGTGAATATCTGCAGAGATCAGTAAAACACAGTGGAGGCTCTGTCATGGTTTGGGGCTGCATTGCAGTCAGTGGTGTTGGAGATCTTGTCAAAATTGATGGAATCATGAACATAGGAAAGTATTATTAGACTTTGATCCACCATGCAATACCATCTGATTGGCAACGGCTTCATGTTTCAGCATGACAATGATCCCAAACACACTGCCAATGCAGTCAAAGCACATCTGGGAAAACACCCAATGGAACACTGTCAGTCATGGATTGGCCTCCTCAGAGCCGGGACCTCAACATTATTGAAGCAGTGTGGGATCATCTTGACAGAGGACAGAACAAAAGAGTTCAGGCTGTGCTGACGGTGGTCATATCAAATATCAACTTTCCGACACACCCATCTGTAATGTTTGCACACGTTTGAATAAAATTACTGAACCTGTTTTCCTAGTAAAATTTAACGAAACGAGGGATGTCTCAAGACTCGCACAGTATTTTCATAAACGCCTACTTTGTGTATTGCAGATAAAGATGGAAATATCAGTCAGTAGTTGCATTTGAACAATGTCTGACATGGGCTACTGTAAATATATTCAGCCTACACAGATGTAAATGTTTCAGCTTTTCTCTCTATATTCAGGATCTCTGTGTGTAAACACAGTTTCAGCCGACACGTCAGCCTGGAAGAACAACCCAGAACCAGTTGTTATCCGTCTATGCTCTGACAGCTTGGTGCCTACACTACTTTCTGCCGCTGTGTGATCGAGTTTCAGCAGGGCACAGCTCTGCCAGACTCTGCGGAGCTGGCTCCTCTATCAGATGTCCCCAGAATTAAATAGGCTGTTTTATCGCCTCACCCAGTGGCAGCTGTCTTCCAGGCATCCACATACCTGCAAAGGGAGATACATGACCCTCCTCCATGCCTTACTGTGAGGTGGTGCGCCTCAGTTGGTCAAGAAAGCAGTCCATCGTGAAACTGAAGGGAAACCATCAGTACCCTCTCAGGTACACTGGGTTTGGAGATAGGCGGTAAAATGCCTGAAGTGCACTTTAATCTCTCAGTTTAACTGATGCACAGTTGAGAGAAGATGGCTGTTACCTGGACAGTGTTTCATGAAGGAGAACTGCACAGTCACTTGAGCAGCATGCAGTTTTTTTTTTTTTCAGTTTTGCAAATCGAATTTCATGATATCCACGGCTGATTCGTGACATTCAAGATAATGTTTGAATGCCAACAGCCAGGAAGAACAGACAGCTGAAGGTGCCAGACCCAGTAGGGATGATGCAAAGTGTCCAACTGTTCAGAGCATCATGCAAAAGACCAAAACCACATTCGGCAAAGTTAAATACACATCCACGCAATGCAGGACATTTTACCATATATTTTAATCTTTATATTTCAAGGATACAAGCCTCACTTAAACCCTTTAAATGAATAAAATCGAAAGAGAACATTAGACATACTTGTTTTTCAGTACTCTTTTATTCTCTGTTTCCCTGACAGTGTAATTTCCTTAAACAGGATAGAAAGCACCGCTCTGTGTGCCAAAGCCACCTTTGACTCTGGCCTCAATTTCTGGCTTGAATGGAAATGCTATGACCTCTTTTGCAGAGTGATGTATATTGCTAAGGAAAGAGGAAAAGACAGATAAAGGAAATATGGTTATCTTCCAGTGAGCTGTCAGCCAGAGGTGCGGGGAGAGAAAATATTAAGTCTGTTACGAGACGTTTCACTCCCGACAGTATGATGTGTGAACCGTGCTATGTGGTGTTCATTGGCTGTGTGAGACTCGTGAAGGGAAGTGATCCATCAAAAAGGCAATGAAAGCAATAAACTAATTAGACACGGATCTCAGACCATAAATCCTGACCTGGCCATATCCAATTGGTTACAGGCGTTTCATTTTTTTTAAAGGGCTTGTTTGATCACTTTGGTCAGTTTGACATCAACCTAACATAATTTAATAGTCTTTAAACTGCAGGAAAAAAACCCTCATACACAAAGCTAATGATTTCAGTCAGCCAGTACCACCAGTGTGGCTCAGGTTATGAGTTCCTAGTGAAGATGCAGACCCTGCATTCAGTTTATGGGACACAGTCAGGAAATTAGTCAGTGGCGCAGAGGCTGGTTCTTCCTTGACACACGGGCTGGGTGTCAGCCACTCACCGGCCTCTGGGCTCATCCGGGTGGTGGGGGTGTGGACTGCAGTGCTCTGGGGGGTGGGTGAAACCACCTGGATGGACACATCAGAGTTGCCAGGCTGGGGGCTTTCTGGAAGATCTGTCATAGTTGAACCCACTGGAGACAAACAAAAGCTGTTTAAATGGCATTAGTTTCTTCAAATGAACATTTTAAAAAATAATAAAGGCTCACCATATTCAGTTTCTTGCATAAATGTTTTAAATGTTTCAATAAGTAGAAAAATTATGAACTTGTTTAACAGAACGTGACTCATCTTTCACAGCTACAATGCTACTGTGGTTACCTTTGCTGTTGTTATCAGCCAGTAAAAGGCAACAGTTTTGACTTACATTTTTAAAAATTGCTATTTAACACAGAGGGTGAAGAAAATAATAATAATAAAAAAAGGGGAGAATGCAACAGCAATTAACACATTTTTATAGACACTTCATTTCACAATAAACTAATCACGACAATGTTAGTAACAATGTGACGCTACATGCTGTTTTAGCAGGGCTTAAGCTGACTGTAAACAAGCTGCAGTCAAGGACGGTCGTGGTGATTCATGAACTGTTGAGAGCTGCACCTGTCCAGTGCGATGTGACCTTTTGACATATCAGTGTGTGCCTGCTCTTTGCTTCCCTGTTTTTCTCTCCATCTCTGACCAATTCTGATTTCAGACTATGAAATGGCAGAGGAGGATTTTATGCTGGCTTCCTGGGGTTAAATGAGATGAGCCAGCTGTTGTGGGATCGACTGAAATAAGTGAGAATAAAGTTGGGAGGGAAGCTTCCCCCCAAAATAATTCCTCCCCCCTCTCTCCAACTCCAGCTGTTCGTGCACCAAACATGGGTCATTTATGTGTCGGTGCTGGAGGGCTGCGTTCATAACATCCAAAAAACAACAAGAGGCGAAGCCGGCAAACAAACTGCAGCTTCAGCATCATTGTGCCTCCTCTCCCTCCCCGCCTCTGTCTCACACATTTCTGGTTCTCTCCCATTCTCATCCATTTCAGACTCTGCTGAAGAGGTCAGAAAATGGTTTCCATTCAGGGCGACAGTCTGGGCAGACGCTCACATGCTCTCTTACACATGCACACCCATCCCCAGGCCCCCTGCTAGAATGTCAGGTCAGCAGTAGCAGCAGCGGTTAGCAGCGGCGGCGTGGCCGTGGCCCGCTGGTGGAAAAATGTCAGTCGGTCGCAGAGAGCGCCTTTGTTGTGTGGAATGCGTCTGTGGAAACAACCTGCGCTCATGATGCTGCCATTCATTGTTTCTGAGTGACAAAAACAGAAATGCTAACACGACTAGCATTATTGGAGTGTGTATGTGTGTGTGTGTGTGCGCGGTTGTGTGTTTATCATGACACACCAGCACAGCCCTGTCAGATGGGCTAAAGCACGCCTCAGTGAATAAATGTTCGCGTATCTGAGTTAAAGAGTGGAATACGTTCAACGTGATCATAATTGCAGCTGCAGTTTATTTTTTTAAAGCCAGTTTTCTTTTCTTATATGATTATGTCATTTGGCAGCTATTTTTATCCTCCCATCTACAACTAGTTCACTACAAAGTGCAGTAAATTATCAGGCAATTACGCTGATTAGCATGCCAAACGGCGTAAAGCACGCCTTCTAAAATGTTGGGATTGTAATTAGTCGTGGATTAATTTGAGAAGATAATTCCCAGTATTGCTCCAAACAGTGTGATATTGATACATATCCATCCTTATGTATTTGTGTTTAGGAGATGAGTGCTGTCTCAATGAATATGTCAGACAATAGACAATATTACTGTTGGGCTGTCTGCTGTAAGCTCGGTGTAATTGGATTTCTTTCCCTCAGTGTCATTAGTCCTATTGTGCATGTAGGAGTTGCACATTCTTTGTCATTATCATCAAAATTTCTGAAATATATTTATGTGGACCTGCTGGAAAAGTAGAGAGTGGCAACAATGCAAAGTACAGAGAAGCTTCACTCATTCATCTTTTATTCTTTGCTACGTGTTTTTTTTTTCTATCTGCTTGCTAGCCAGTTGTTTTTGGCTCTGGGGCCACATTGACTCTTTGAAATTTGAGACGGGCCAGCACCAGATGCATACATATCAAACATAAACATAAAAAAGGCATTACAGTGTTAATACCTACATTTACTTTCAGTGGGAACAGTGTTGTTTGTGGCAGTGCATCCAAGTCTGGTGTGAATTTTGTTGTAGCAATTCTCAGAATCCTCGACATCGGTCATAATTATGATTTGATTTGATTTTGGCAATTCTGTACCAATCTTCAGCGGGCCGCATTAAAAAGACCAACAGCCTGGGTGGGGCCCACGAGCCGTAGTTTGCCTACCCCCTGCGCTAGAGGAATACCTGAAGCTAAGCAGTTCATATGCTGGCCAACATTATAATTTTGCATGCTAGCATGGTAATGTGCTAATTAGAAGGCCGACCCTCAAAAGCATAGTAAAAACTACAACTATGGAGACTAGTGCATGTAGTGCTCTGCCCCCACGCGTTGATACTGGTATGGGTGGAAGTACGTTGCGTTTAAGGTGCACGTTCAAGGGCTGATAATTGATTTGCAAAGGACAATATGGAAACAATGCTATCATGCTTTTTACAACAAGGAAGGAAATAGTTCCAATTCAGTGAAGCACCTAACAGACCAGCATCCAGATCTGGAAGAATTCAAGGTAAATAAGTTTCAATTCAACACCCAGAGTACAAGCCCAGTTCCAAAAAGATTGTGGCTCTGTGCAAAATGTAAATTAAAGGAAAAATAATGTAATGATTTGCAAATCTCATAAACACAGATTTTTTTAAAATATATTTAAATAGAATATGGAAAATATTTAAAGTGTTTAAACTGAGAAAATGTACCATTTTAGGAATAATATTAACTCATTTTGAATTTGATGGCTGCCATTTGTCTCAAAAAAGTTGGGACAGGGTCAAGTTTGATTCTAGTTGGTGAAAGGTCTGAGCTGCAGGCAGTCCAGTTCCGAACCCAAACTCTTCTACAATGAAACCTGCCGTTGTAATAGATGGAGTGTGCAGTTCAGCATTGTCTTGCTGAAATATGCTGAAAAAGAAGTCATCTGGATGGGTTGCTCTAAAACCTTTATACACCTTTCAGCACACACAGTGCCTGTCCAGATGTGGAAACTGCCAATTCCATGGACACTAATGCACCCCCTTTTGAATTAAGCACCGATGCTTCCTGTCCTCTTTAGTCCAGGAGATACAGCATCCGTGTTTTCCCAGATAACAACAGCAGTTGTGGAGTGCGTTCACATATGGCTCCTTCTTCGCATGACAGAGCTTTAACCTTTATTTGTGGATGGCACGGCGAACTGTGTTCACAGTGATTTCTGAAAGTGTTCCTGAGCCCATACAGTGATTTTCATGACAGAACCATCACAGTTTTTAATGCAGTGCTGCCTGAGGGCCCAAAAACAACAGGCACCCAGTCGTGGTTTTTGGCCTTGTGCTGCAGATGATCCTCAGTCTTCACTGAGGAACATGATACCGACCTGCTGCCAATTAACTTAATTAGTTGCAAAATGTTCCTGCAGCTGTTTTAAAATGTGTTTCTGTCATCAAATTCAAAATGAGCTAATATTTTTCTTTAAATGGTACAATTCTCAGTTTAAACATTTTATATGTTTTCTATGTTTGTGAATAAAATATGGGTTTATGAGACCTGCAAATCATTGCATTTGGTTTTTATTTCCATCTGAAAATGCCAACTTTTTTGGAATTGGGTTTGTATTTTCCTTTTTTATTTTATTCTTAAAAATGTTATCAATATGTAATCAAAAGCATCAATGTTGGAGGTTCTTCAGAGTTCTTGGGCTTATTATTAAGCTCATACAGAAAAAATCCTGTTTATGTGCTTATTTTCTTTTTATTAAGACTGAATAAAATTCATTCAGCTGAATTTAAGGGTTTTTTTTTCTGTAGCCTACTTGGATTTTAGGAGGTACTTGTACAGAGCACCAATGTCTTCTTAGGCGAGCTTCCGAGGACAAAGTGTAGTCAACACCCTTGAACTCTAATGCTTCTCAGATACGGTGGACATGGGTCTGCATTCTCAGCTGCTCTGCCCTGTCCTTCATGTGTGCACACACACAGACGCACACACTCACTCACAGGCAGGGCATACACATCATTTTATCCTAGTCTCAGTCTTCATCCCTTTCCCTCTTCACTCCTCTCATTCCACACACCCACCCACCCTTCGCCATCGCTGTCACACAAGCGCACACTGAGCCCTCAAGACATTTTCTTTCTCTTTTTCATTTGCAAGCTTCTCTCGCTTACTTACATTCTCTCTTCCCCATCTCTGTCACTGCCCTCATTCTCTGTGTGTGTCACCGCTCCCACAATCCTCATATTTCAGCTTTAACATCAAAGCCTGTTGGTGTGTGTGTATCTCTGCAGCCATTTATACGTGCGAGACTCTATTAGCGCACAGGCTGACACACTGTGTGCGTGTATATATGTTTGTAAACCTGAATAATGCTACATGGATCGATTTCTATGAACATCTGGTGGCACCCTGCCTGCCTATCAGCAGCTTTTGTCAGCCACAGAAGAAAATTCAATACTGTTCGATGGTATGAAGCTACTAGCAAGCCTGAGGCCTGGCATTCAGCGATAACATGCGAGTGTGTGTGAGTGTATGTGCGCTCACCTCGTCTCTCTTGTTTCGCCCAGAACTCCTTCACAGTTTTGGCAATGTCACGGTTCTCTCTCAGTTTTTTCTGCCACTGGCGCAGCTCCCGAACATCTGGCCGTGCCCTGATCTATAACAATCACAGCACACGTGCAAAGGGAGCACATGCATAAATTCACACGAGCAAACATCAATATCTTAATCAAGCTGTAAGCTTATCAGTGTTAGTAACTTTATAGACAGTATAAAAGATGCACAAAGACTTCCGGTCGAACCTCTGTGCAGGCTTTGCATCACATAGAATAAAAATTTTGGCTAATTTTGTAAATCCTGCCATAGCATGTTTCAAAATACAGGTTTTAAATAATGATTTCATTTATTAAGAAAAAAAGCTACACAAACCTACCTGATCCTGCGGGAAAAACTAATCGCCCCCTAAACCTAATTTGACTGTTTGCTGCAAGAATTGCAAATCAAGCCTTTGTGATAACTGGCAATGAGTCTTTCACATCACTGTGGAGAAATTTTGGCCCACTCTTCTTTGCAGAATTGTTTTAATTCAGCCATATTGGAGACCACCACACTACCCACCACTACGTTTGACGGGACTCAAAACTTCCAAAAAGTTCAACTTTTTCTCATCAGTCCACAGAATATTTTCCCAGAAGTCTTTCTCTTTTTGTTCAGCAGCATTTGCCATATTCACCATACACACCTTGTTTACGCCATGCTGTAAAAATAGCCTGAAGTGTACATTTAAACTAGCTATGGCATAAACATTTTTATATCCCAAGCACAAAATATGAGTGCTGCTGCTTCTGCCGGCCAAATGAATGATAAAAATAATACTTCCAGGGATTTAGGACATTTTAATATCAGATTAATGAATTCAATACATTTTGAGGTCTTCTAAGGATCCACAGGAACCCTGATTCAGCCTCATCCACGGTGTACAGTAGATAGTATGAATTATGCTTTTGTTCTTGGATGAAACCTCTGCAGCTGTTTGTTTTATTGTGTTTGGGCTTCAGGGTTTCCTGAAACATTACCAGGCAGGTTTGCTGTTGTTAATGTGGATAAAATGACTGTACAGGGCTTAGCCTCCTGTTCCCATTTCTTCCTCCTCTTCCTCCCATTTTTCTCCCACTAACTAGCCCTCGTATTCCTTCTTTTTCTTTCCTCTATGTTGCATTACTCCTCAGATACTGTCTTACTCTTCCCTGATTCCCCAACACGTCAGTATTTCTTCCCTCTCCATCCACCTCTCTTCACTCTGCATTCTCACCGACCTCTCTTCTCGCCAGTCTCCTTTCCCCCTGCTCCATTCAACCCCGACTTTCTCCTAAATGCCTGGCTATGTAGCGACGATAGTGTTGCTATTGTACCAAAGTGGGTCTGTTATATAAGCCTAGTGATGGGTTTAGGAATGGGTAAGACTAGAGTGCTCCAATAGTTAATTCACTGGGTGTCACAGTGCCACAGCAGCCTCTCTGCTGATGGGAACAAACCATAGAAATGGAAATGAGGGGTGAGGGTCATTGAGGGAGGACAGTGTATGTGTGGGGGGAGTGTGAGGGGGTGGGTTAAGTCTGTTGTGTTTATTCACCATTGCTTGTGTGCTTTATTTGTGTCTGTGTGCCATTTCTACTTTGTCACTCTTCACTGATGTCCTCCATAAATCTTGTATTCTCCTATTCTGCTTCTGATGCTGTCAGCTCCTCCGAAATGATGGAAACGGAGCAAAATCAAAGTCAGTTCTTGGAAAGCTGACTTTATGAATACACAAGCTTTCTGCAGGATGCTGACAGCTTGTGTGTGACAGCAGGAGACAAAGAGCTGAGTTGAGTGTGTGTGTGTGTGTGTGTGTGTGTGTGTGTCTGCCTGAGTCTTCTGAAGCTTGTCTGTGTGCATCAGCACAGCTGATTTGGAGGGGTAAGTTACTTTGACCCTGTGCATTAAGCCTGGGTAAGACGTTTGACTCTTTGTTTGTATTGTGTGTCATCATATATGCATTACAACTTGCCCCCCCCCCCACACACACACACACACTTATTCCTCCTAATTTGAATCCTTAGCAAAACTTTGCTAACACTGTATCATCTTGATATAATCATACGTGCCACTGCTCACGTGGCAGAGTCTGGTTTTGTGTGCATGTGACTCAGTCCTCTGATCCTGTATGTTTCCATGAAGGCTGGGATTAGAGTGATTAGAAAAATTACCAAGATGTTGCAAGGGCCACTGTTGTCCACATGCATTACACACTGGCAGCAGCATAGAACACAAAACGCCATCTTACTGACATGTTTTCCCGCAACTGACGCTACCAGAGCGCCTCTGCACACACCCCATTATCCACAGTTGCATACAACCTTCCAGTGTGCACGCACACATTTAAGTCCCACAACGCAGTCTTTCGAGCTGCATTCCTTTCCAGTGCAAAACTGCCCGTGAGACTGAGCTCCTCTCCCGGTCTCACACCAAACAGCACCAACACAATGGCTGCTGTTTGGAGGATGTGGCTACATGACCAAGTGCATAAAGACACAGCCAGTGTCTGCTTTATCTACCATTCACACTCCACCCATCCATCATCTTTGTGTTGACCACGGCTTCCATCAAGGCTTAACCAGCCCAGTGACCTGTAGCCTCTATTCATGCCTCTGTAGACTGAGGCACAGTAAGTGGTGGCGCTACCACCCCACTGCTCTAAAGATAAAATACTTAAGACCTAAAATAAATGTAATTATATATAAATATACAGATGAAAACGTACTTATTGTGACATCAGCCCCTTTGCAGGAAGGTAAGCAAGGACCAAGCCTGTGATATATTTTCTGCATGAGTGTCACTGCGCGTGGCACATTAAAAGGATTGAACAGTGAGCCTCATTTCAAACCATTCATCTATCGCTGCCCGTGGATCATTCAACTGGAATCACAGACCTACTTCTACTGTTGACTATGCAGTACTATGGGGAGGGGCAAATATGTGTGCGTGTGTGCTTCTTTCAACCGGCTCTGATCGTTTCTGTCAGGAGGAATACAGCTCAGCACTTGCAGTGCCCCATTTCTAAATATCTTCTTAATATCTGGGCCTGCAGTATGAGGAAATTCTTCTTGGGCGTGCAGGTACTGCAACAGGACTGAGATTTGTATTTTTTTTTTATTTTAAAAAGTTGCTATTCAATGAATTAAATTTTTACTTAAATAGCACAAATTCACCGCAGCCGCCTCAAAGCACTTTATATAACAAGGTCAAGACCCAACAGCATTAGAGAGAAAACACATTTGTGACAGAAGAACTCCCATTTGACCAGAAGAGACCTCAGGCAGAACCTACTCAGACGCTGGCAGCCAGCTACCGCGACCGGCTGCCAGCTGGGGATTGAGGGGCAAGAGAAGTAAGAAAAAGGAGAGCGTGGAGGGACCAACGACGAACCGCGAGAGCAGACAAAAATTAATGGCATGCAAACGCATCAGGAATGCAAAGATGGGAGTAACAGAATAAAATGTACGAGCATTTCAACTTCTCTGCATAACAGAACATAATGAGTTGTTTTTAATGACGCCCGCTGCTGTTACTGCAAAGCACTAACTGCAAATACTTTGTTACTGTAGTCAAGTAGAATTTTCAGGTATCTGTACTTTACTTGAGTAATTATTTAA
>VUQJ01030788.1:4165-15180 GCA_015108635.1 Andinoacara biseriatus
TAAATGAGGGGTTGGAGATGCATGTTTCCGTGGCAACCACATTAAAGGTCTGGAGTTGCATCTCTGTTGCTGCGGTAACCGTCGTGCTCACTGGCCAAGATGCAAACAAGATTTAAAATAAAGAAACAACCACAGAAGAAGAGCCGAGTGTGTTGATTTTTTGTTATTATGCACAGACTGACGCCGGATATTGGAATGCATTTGTCGGCACGTTTTCCATGCTGGATTTATGGAAACTGAAATAAAACTTCTGTTTACAAGCAGCTGGAAATGATTGTTTTAGCCGTTTAGCTCCATTCGCTCCTGAGGGCAGAGCGCTGCGTGTGGTGCTCTGGCTGTGCAGCTTTCAGCACAATGGGAAACCAATGTTTCCATCCTTTTTATCCAGGCTGTGCAAATATTTTACAGATTGATTATTGCTGTAGGGCTTCTCTCTCTCTCTGCTCATGCTGCATCTGGTTCTGTGTCAGTCCTGACCTAGTTCTGATTGGTTCTGGTTTTCTTTTTAATTTTGGATGTTCTTTTTAAGTCTCTTTGTATTCTGTGGCTTATTTTTGATCATCCATCATAAAATCAGCCAGTATGCTCGTTAAATACCCTCCTGAAGCTCAGCATGGAGCAGCTCCATCTGTTGATTAAGGTCATGTGACGAAAAAAGCCTCTGAGAGCCAATAAAGTGGTGATACGTCACAGCTGTCATTTTATTTGGCATCAGTGTCACATTAAACAGTTTAAATAAATGAATGGATGAAGGACAGACGGACGTAAACGCAGCGGGCTTTCTGACGCTCGTGCTCGCACTCCTGTGACCGCGCGCTCCTCCGCCTGTGACCGCGCGGGACGCCGGGAGCGAGCGTCAGTGATCCAAGGACAGCGCGGCGGTGCGCGCGAGCATCAGGTCACCTGGAAGTCCGCGAGCATCACCAGTCCGAACCTAGGCGGACCCAGCGCAGGAGACCCAGACCTGCGGGGGGGGTCTCCGGCTGATGAACCGGGACCGAGCCGGAGCTGAATCAACAGGACGCGTCAGCGGCGTCACCGAGTCCGCTGGTCCTGACTCACAGAACCGAGGAAAACCGCGTCTCGTCGGTCCAGTACGCGACCCGAATCCGGACTTCAGTGATCCTCGGTGTCAGCGTGAGACCGCAGAGCGGAGCCGCGGGTTTTACCCGGGTCTCCGTGATTCATGTTAAAATAATAATAATAATAAGAAACAGCAACAGTCTTAACCCGAGAGACAGGCACGAGACACCGAACCCCGCCAGAGCACACAGGTGCCGGACCGGTACCGGAAACACAGGGAGGAGAAAACAGACGGTAAAATCAACAGGAGGCCGACGAGACGCAGACTGTAACGGAATCCAGAACTAGAGGAGCCCAGGACCAGGACCTGCAGCTGAACACGAACTTACAGAACCTACAGAACCTGATCAGTGAGTTTTATATTAGACCCACATTTGACTGCTGTTTTTTATGCTGTGTGTGTGTGTGTGTGTGTGTATGAATGAGAGAGAGAAAGATTCTTCTGAGTATTTTTACTTGCGTAAGCCTCAGAGATACTTGAGTACTTGTTGGTGCAGTTCTGAGGAAACCAAGTCCGCTTCAGGCTGATGTTTGACACAAACACCGTGGAAACAGGGGTCCTGGACTCAGAGCTGGACTCAGGGTGGATCCAGGGTGGATCCGGGGTGGTATTGGGATGGATCCAGGGTTGACTCGGGGTGGATCCGGAGTGGACTCATAGCTGGACCGGGGGTGGTTGCTGGGTGGTTGGTTTGTGTGTTTGTGTTTGAAGCATCCATTTCTTTGTGTTTGCCATGCTTTTGTGTGTCTTTGTATTTCACTCATTCTCTTCACTGCTATCAGATATTTCTGTGCTTTATTTTTTCTGTCTCTGACAGTTTTGTGTCTTTTTGTCTCATTTGAGCCTCTTTGTGGTCTTTTTGTGTGTGTTCGTTGTGTCCCTGCAGCTGCTTTAGGTCTGTTTGTGTTCATCTTTGTGTCTCTTGGGGGTCTTTTCATTTTCTGTCTTGTTTTGCAGCTTGTAGTCATCATTTTTTGGCTCTTTGTGTCATATTTTATTAGCCTCTCAGTCGCTGTGGTTTGTCGGTCTCTTTGTGGTTTCAAACCTGTTTGTGTTCATGTTATTCAGCACATCAGTCTCCTCGTTGTTGTGGTTTATGGTCTTTGCATCACTAGTTTGAGTCATCATACAACAGTTTCCTCATTTTGTGTCTCTTTGTGTTAGTTTGGTCTCATTCTCATCATGGAGCCATTTTGTGACTCTGCAGTTGTTTTTGTCAGTTTTGTTTCTTTCAGGTTTGGTTTTTTGTGTTTGTGTGAGTCTGTGTCGTACCGCTGTTTTCTCTCTTTTTTCCCTCTAGCTGTTTCCTGTCACTCTGCCTTTTTCATTTTGGGCATTTTTGAGGGTCTTTACAGTAATTTGATTGAATTTGCAGCAGTGAAACGCTCAGTCAGAGGCTGTGGTCCTTCCATCATTAACACACACAACAAACCTCGACGATTTCACCTCGCGACGTGCCACTTTTTAAATCCTCACCACAGAGCCGTTTTCTGCCTCTTTAAAACCCGTTTGAGTCTTAAAGATGAGGGAGCTTCAAACATTTCACACAAAAAAGCCCAGAATAAACCTGCAGCCTCAAAGTGTTCACACCTTCATGTCCCAGCGTCCCAGATTTCACTCCAGGCTGCACTCGCTGCCCTCGCTGACAGATTTCTACATTTGTTCACTTTAAAATCAGTTTCTGCCCTTCAGACTCTTCAAGCTGATCGCCAGATTCAACCAAATGAGTTGAATTATGAAACATAAATTCAAAATTCAAATTAAAGGATCAAAATAGAAACAAAACTCACGAGATAAAGATGAAATTATCGTCCAAATCAAAATTCAGATTGAGAGGAAACAAGACTGTGTTCTGAGATTAAAAATCCAGATTATGAGAATAAAGTCCTGATTGTGATATAAAGGGTCCAAATTTTTAAATGATTGGACAAAAACAAAAATTCATTAGATTAAAAAAGGACAAAAGAAAAAGAAAAAGTCTATATTAAGACATAAAATAAGTGAGTATGAGATAGAAATTCCAGATTATTGGGTAAAAATGACAAATTATGAGATAAATAAAACTAATAAAACACATTTTTAACTATTTAAAAAAACTAGAATATTGGGCTAAATATATTCAATATTATATGTTAAAAACTTGAATAATGGAAAAAAGCATAATGAAATACAGAACCCAGTATATAGGATAAAAACTAACATTTATTAGGTAAAAGAAAGTTAAAAAGTCCAAAATCTAAAATAAAAAGTCCTTCCCAAGGACTTCCATTAGGAAATAAAGATGACATAACTGATGGCAAACCAGTTAAAAAGAATCCAGATTTAATAATGGGATAAAAAAAGTGGGATTATGACATAAAAATCTGTTTTAAAAAAAGTAGATTATGGGATTAAAAATCCAGATTATGATCTGAAGTCAGGATAACGAGATGAAGTCGACATGTTGTGATGTCTTCCTGGTTTTAGTTTTTTTGCATCAGTAATTTAAAAGCAGAAAACGGGAGCGTGACACTGTTTGTGGATCGTTGTTCCTCGCCATCAATAATCTGACGACCCCCCAGGTGTATCCGGGGGTCCTCTTGAAGGACCCGAGCCCCACATTGGGACCAAATCGTCTGACTGTAGATGAATCGGCTCGTCCTGAATGTCATTAACACGCTTCCCGTTTCCTCCCTGCAGTGGAGGTGCGCGGCGTGCTCCTGTTGGCCGTGCTGCAGTGCTGCTCGGTGGCGCTGTGCGGCTGCGAGCCGCGGCTGGTCAACGTGGGCGCCGTCCTGAGTCAGAAGCGCTACGAGCAGGTGTTCAAGGATGCGGTGAATCAGGCCAACGCTCTGTACGGGAAGGAAAAGTTCAAGATGAACGCCATCTCCGTCACACACAAGCCCAACGCCATCCAGATGGCCCTGTCTGTCTGCGAGGACCTCATCTCCAGCCAGGTGAGCACCTCTGCTGTCACATGACTGTCACATGATCCTGATCTTCTGTCTCTCTGACTCAGAAGAATCTTAGCATAAGGTCATGACCCCATCCTGCAACAACAGCAACCACAAAGAAATAATTTCTTGAAAAAGTGAAGTTGTTAATTTTTGGTCTTCTTGTTCAAATGAGATGAAAAGATTTGACAAAATAAATATTTAAGTTTTAGGTAATTGGTACAAATGATTTCCATCATTTCATTACAGATTGTAAAGTTAAATTATATTTTAGAATTCACTGACAGAAAGAGAGTACAACAAACAACACAACAGCTAACACACTGGACTAGTTCAAGTGCTGTAAAGGAAGAAAAGTAAAAATGGATTTTGGATGCTGCATGGTTTTAATCACACTAAAATACAAACCAGAGCCTGAAGCTGTGCAGCAGAGCAAACATCTCACTGTCTGCATTTTAAAACTGGCCTCACAGCCGCTGCAGCACAACGACAAACACATTTTAATGCACTAATTACTGTGAAAGTGGAGCAGTGAGAGTTTATCACAGTGTGCACTCTACTCCACCTCACGGTGAACTTACAGCACCGCGTTGGTGTCTGTTTGCCGAGGTATTTGCCTGCGTAGAGCCACTTCAGACGTGCATATGAGGGGCTAGACGTGGATGATGCTGCGCGTTGGTCGAATACTGATTGGTTGATAAGTGGGTTGAACATGGAAAGGAGCACCAGCGCCATTCACCAGGAATGGGAGAAGCAGGAAAACTGCATTAAAGATCAGACAGGCTGAACACTTTTCCTTGTTTTTAACTTGCCTGGATGTTGGAACTTCACTCTTCTCATTGGCTGAAGGACCAACAACAACACACACATTGGCTGAAGCATGTTTACAGCACTGCCCCCATCTGGCAACAGATGTTCTCTGCAGGTAGACGGGACATCAAAAGCTGCCTGAGGGCTCCCGATGCATTACCACCGCTGAACCATAATTTCCCCATCAGTCCACAGCCCTCCTGAAACTCATCCAGTTCAGCTGCCCTGCCCTAGATTTCACCTTTGAGTGAGAGGTGGGGCACACCTGGACAGGTCACCACACAGAGACGTGTGTTCGCAGGTCGACCCCCGTGAATGTCTTGGGAGAAACACAGAGAGAACCCGGTGGAGAACAGGCTCCATACAGGAAGAACCCAGCCTGGATTTGAACCCAGGACCTTCATGCTGTAACCACTACGCCGCCTTCACAGTGGTTGTAGGTATAAGCAGCTGTAGTTTTTTTCTGCATCTTATCTACATCTTACCCCACACAGCAAACTCATTATGACGAATAAACCCGTTTCAGGAAAAGGTAGTGAAACACGCGATGATGAGGTGTTTTTTAAAATTCCAACGGATCAAAATGACCATCTTGGTGGTTCTAATGTCAAAGTTTTTAAATATTTTCTGTCTTTTTTTCACATTTTCAGGCTGTGGTTGCATATTGAATTTCAGTTTTGTGGCTGTTGAGTCCAGGCTTGTTTGGTTAAACGTCTCTTTTTCATTCCAACCTCAAATTTCAGGGGTCACAGATTTATTTATCTCACACTGATCGTTTCAGTATGTGCAGTGAAATGTGGGGGTGGATGTGCTCGTGTTGGATGGCCTCATGTTTCATAATTATAATCAGAGTGAGAGTAAACTGAGAGCAACATCAGAATAATATTCACTGGATCATGTTGATTTTCAGCTCTCTGGGTTCATACAAACATAATTTTTAATACATGTGAAAATCATCTAATTTGACTTTGCTAATATGTGTAGAAAGTCTGTAAATAATCATAAACCAGAGAAGATGAAGCTCTCTCAGAGGGTCTGGGGTTCTCCTCATGGTAGTTTTCAGACATCTCATTTCCTTCATTCGGTTAGTTTTTTGTTTTATTTATGTAAAAAAACAAAAACACAAAAACAGGTGAAAGCTCAATAAAACCTGAACATAAGGGATTATTCTAAATTATTCACACATTTTTCAGACCAGTCTCACAACAAAATGTTAAGTAGCCATGATAAAGTAATCTATTTGTTCTTGTTCATGGACACAAATTGTTTGGTTTTTTCAGTTAGCATGTTTTATTTCAAAATCTTCACTGTGTAAATGGACACAAATTAGATGATGTGAAAGTAGTCTGATGAAAAATCGTGTTCAGTGACACAAATCTGTAGATGAAAGGCTGTGACTATTCCCAAACTGCCGGATTTTCACATTAACATTCACACAGGTGGGGTACACCTGGACAGGCTGGCCATCTGTCCAGATGACCCCCCCCCCACAACCATGAAAAGGATAAGTGGAAGAGGATGGATGGAGAAAACAGAAGTTAGATTGCCTGGAACGTCTAACTTCCATGATGGTGGGGATCTCGGCCTTTAAGGATCTGCATGAAACCCTTTAGAGAGTGATCTTTAAGATTTTCCTTTTGATTGACTAAATTAAATTTCAGTGGTAGCTTCTTTAATGCTGAAGGTGCTGCTGTCCTTCAAAGACTTCCTTTACAGTCCTCATGCCTTCAGGACATCTATAACAGTTTTTATTCAGCTATCATCTGTTTCACAGTTCGTAACTGACTCACCAGAGCAGGACCACACATAGCTCTGAGTCAGCTACAGAACTGATTTTCCCGTTTGATTTTAATTCATTGATCATGGAGGTCATGTTCCTGGTTGCCTTGATGCGTCTTCACATCAGATTTACTCAGACTTGGGTCCTCCCAAGCTACATAGGATACCAGGCAACAAGCATTCTCCAACATTTCTACTTCTTCTTTGGCTCAGGTCTTGGTTTCATCCCAGCTGATGTTCAGTGTAGGTGTTGTATGAATGTTCTTCTCCAAGTATCCCGGGGCATCCTCTTGTTTTTGGGTGCTGGGAGGTGCCCGGGTCATTGCCGTCTTCAAAGGATGTGTCCAACCAGTTGGACTTTTCTGTGAGTGACAAGGGTGTGGGGTTTGCATGATTCACTTCTTCGCTGGTCATGTGATCGTCATATCAGATCTTGAGAATTTGGCATGGGCAACTCTGGTGATCGACATCAAGCTTCTTGTTGGTACTTTCTGATGCCTCCCAGGTTTCCCTGGCGTAGATGCTCAAAGGCACCACAACAGAGGGAAGTAGGTGCAGACTAATCTTTAAGGCAGATGGATGATCACCTTTTCCATCTCTGATGATGAATCTGTCCATTTCCTCCAGTTGCTTCGGTACAGTCGTCACTCCCCTTATTTGGTCCATGACGTATGTTCATGATCTCTGATCTCAACACTGATCCTGAGGCCAGTCTCAGCAGCTTCTAATTTAAGGGCAATCCTAACATCAGGATATTTGACCCGTTTTTATTCTTAGCCTTTCAAACCAATCTGAGTTCTACTTTGATTCTGTATTTTGTGTTATTTTTATGTTTTTCATTCTTTTTCTCCAGTCTCATTCTTTAGGTGTCTGACTCTGTTGTTTTCATTGTGCTCAGAGCCCTGGGGTCAAACCCGGACAGATTAGCGTGCTTCTCATTCCTCATTGGGCTTCTCGTGGTTTCTGCACCATCAGAAAACACGCTCGTTTAGATCTGTCGTCGATGGCCTGGGACTCTTTGCATAAGCGGTACCTCCTGTTCTAAATATGTAAAAGAAGCATGTGGTGGTACGTTATGGTACATTTAGGCGTCTCAAAATAAAGAGCAGATCTAAAGAGGTCGAGGCTTTTGTCACATTTTAAAAGGTGTTAAAAATATTTTAAACATATGCAATGAAATAAAATCTTGTCAGATTATCAGTAAAAAGCTGCACTTTGTATTAAAACAGGTTTTGTTACATTTTTCAGTCATTCATTGTGTTAGAACAGAAATATTCACATCTTCTTACTGTATATCCAAACGGCAGAGAAAAGACCATTCATCCAACATCAACTCTGTAACATGTTTCCTTTGTGGGGAAATGAGGCCAACATGGCGTCGATGTGTCGGACAGAGAGAGAGAGAGAGAGATGGACGTCAGATTATCATCCTCTCTCTCTCTCTCTCTGTTTGCAGGAACATAGATGTAATCCGCCCAGAGAGAGATGGAGGGATTATAGACACACACACAGGCCTTTAACAGTGTGATTTGCTGCAGGCTTGTTCGGTTCATTCGGCTCGTCTCTGTGATCTCTGAGCAGCTGCTGGTGGGTTCATGTGGTCACAGGTCCTGTGTTTGGTGCTGATTGTAAAGGAAAAAGGAAAAAGTGCTTCTCACTGCAGTTACTGGTTTCAGTTAAGTGAAAATGTGATAAACTGACGTCAGTATCCATCGTTCACGATGAACAGAAGCTGTTAACAGGTTCAGGTCTCCCTGTGGAAATCAACACACATTGCTTTATATCCAGCACAGTCTGAGGGTAGGCTGTGAAATTTAATTTACTGGTTCATGTCCATGAGTCCAAATTGGCTTCAAGTTTGTAAAAACAACAAGTTATTCAGAGCAGAGAGGAGGTGGGAAACTACATTTGTATTTTTATTTTTCATGTTCAGTTGCTGTTTGGGCAGGTTAGAGAGAACATCTTGGGGTTTGGATTAAAATCCACTACTGTGAGAACCTCATACCTTTTCTACGAGGACCCGGATAGAGTACCCGTAAAGCAGAATTAGTCACCCTGAGTGGTCGCTGTCTTGGCTGTGGAACAGAAAGGAACTGACTGATGCTGTCCCAGCCAAACCACAAACCTGATTTGTTCTGTCCATCTGCAGAAAGACCCCCTTTCTCACCATGCTTTTCTTTTTTTCCACTTTAATTCTTATTAACATTTTCTTTGGACATCAACATGTAAACATACACCACAGATATTGTACAGAGTGTTGTAGCCTATAAAAAGCCCCTCCACAGTATCCATAAAGAGAACATAAAAAAAACAAAAAATGGTGTTAGATTTCCTTAAGTCTCTTCTTGGGTGTCGTATAGTGTCCATTTTCCCACTTATTCATAAAGATGCCTTCTTTTAGTCTGAGAATGAAGGCCATTCGTTCCGTCATATAAATTTCCTTAACAATATTCAGCCATTGTTGTTTCAAGGAAGCAGTTAACTGGTACCAGTTCCTTGTTATAGCTTTCAAGAATACATCTTCCTTCAAAACATATTTTTTTAAGTTTCTGAGATACCTTGTCTTAAAATCTTTTGCTACTGGGTACCCACAAATTCTTTCAATTGTAATATTCACATTTCTCCAAAACAAGTCTAATTTTTGACACTCCCAGAATATATGTGCATGATTTGCTCCTATATTTCCACACGTTCTCCAACATGGGAGATGAGCTCTGGTTTGTTTACTCTTTATCTTGGGTGTAATGAAAAATCTAGTGAGATTTTTCCACCCAAACTCTCTCCAGAGTCTGGATTTTGTTGTTGTGCTCTCATTTATACATATATCCTGTCATTCTTAAGATGATGTTTCCATTTTGGTTTCTTTTTCCTAGTTATTTTTTATATATATGGTTGATGCTAGTGTATTTTCTCTTAAGGTTTTATATAGTGATGCTGTTTCCTTGAATTGTATCTCTTTGTAGGTTTTAATCACCCAACTAAGGGCTTTGTATTTCTCTCAGGAAATAGTCTCTGAGCTGCAGATATTGAAAAAAGTCAGTCTTCTCCAGTTGATATCTTCCTCTTAATGCTTCAAAGCTCATCATCTTTCCATCCTTAATTTTAGTACAGATAGCAGTTATTCCTCTGTCCTCCCAGGTTGTAAATCTTTGGTCATTCTTGCTTGGTATAAAATTGTTATCATAGGCAACCCAACAGGACATGCAAAGCAAGCAGTGCTTGCCCAGTGAAGTCTAAAAATAGGCATCTCTCTTCTTACAATTCAAACAAAATTCTGTCCTGTAAAAATGGTCCTATTCACTGTTTTTTACCATCCTATAAATTCCTGCCATCATGTGGTCACTGTTGGCAATTGTCTCTGGGAGCAGGCTTAAATGTCATTAACTCTGATTCCACTGGAATCTGTGGTTTCTGCCATTTTGATGGAGGTTTTTGTGTTAATAACCGTTTGAGGTTATTAAGCTGAGGCGAGCAGCATTTAAATAAAATTTAATTGAATTTTATTTAACCATGGCGCTGCTGCCACACAGTTAGAATAACATCTGAAAGGCCTGGGTTTGCTCAGGCCTCTCTCTCTCTCTGTAGACAGTAAAAAAAAAAATAGTAAAAAATAGATGAATGAAAAGACCCCCCATCAGCAGCCTAGGCCTACTGCAGCATAACTAAGGGAGGGTTCAGCGTCACCTGATCCAGTCCTAACTATAAGCTTTATCAAAATGGAAAGTTTTAAGTCTAATCTTAAAAATAGAGAGGGTGTCTGTCTCCCAAATCCAGACTGGGAGCTGGTTACACAGAAGAGGGGCCTGAAAGCTGAAGGCTCTGCCTCCCATTCTACTCTGAAGTATCCTAGGAACCACAAGTAACAGTCAGAGATAGAAGTGCTCTGTTGGGGTGATACGGTACTATGAGGTCTTTAAGATAAGATGGGGCCTGAATATACAAGACCTTATATGTGAGAAGAAGGATTGGAAATTCAATTCTGGATTTAACAGGGTGCCAATGAAGTGAAGCAAATATGGGAGAAATCTGCTCTCTCTTTCTAGTCCCTGTCAGTACTCTAGCTGCAGCATTTTGGATCAGCTGAAGGCTTTTCAGGGAGCTTTTAGAACAGCCTGATAATAATGAATTACAATAGTCCAGCCTAGAAGTAATAAATGCATGAATTAGCTTTTCAGCATCACTCTGAGAAAGGATGTTTCTAATTTTAAAAATATTGCACAAATGCACAAAAGCAGTCCTACATATTTGTTTAATGTGTGCATTGAAGGACATATCCTGGTCAAAACAGACTCCAAGAATTCTCACAGTGTTACTGGAGGCCAAGATAATACCATCCAGAGCAAGGATCTGGTTAGACACCATGTTTGTGGACCCGAGCACAAGAACTTCACTTTTATCTGAATTAAGAA
>VUQJ01030789.1:0-11793 GCA_015108635.1 Andinoacara biseriatus
AGAGGCAAACTACTGCAAAGAGTGAGACAAATGACGACACTAGAGGGAAGCAGAGTATCAAAATGATAACTGACTGATTTCCAGTCAATTTATGAGCAGAAATTTGAATACAACCATTAAAAGGTTCTTTCACAAGCCTTAACTGCGTGGTTTAAGTCGCTTTAATTGCTGGACAGTGAGTAATGAAAAGTCTGTATTGCTAAATTAATGCAACAAATTTAAGCTTAGATAGGCACCAATTATTAAAATCACATTAAGTCTTAAATTATCAGACTTAAGCACCTATAATGTAACAACTTTTCACTTGTGTTGTCTTTGGGTTTAGAGTTTTGTCTAGTTCTGTTCATGCCAACAACCTTTTTAAAATGTTTTACATGTTATAATTATATTGTCAGAAATTATCAGTTTCCAGTGGTTCTGATATGGATTTCAACATTTAAGCTGTTTTTTCCTCTAAAATTATCTATAAAATATTTGTCCATAAGAAAAACCTCCCACAGAACTGGTAATTGAAGCACTTCATGCATCCACATTTTTCAGGGCAAAATCCACAAAGGCATGGTCCAGAAGGAACCATGGACATCCTCCACTGCTTTAAACATGGAGCCAGAAAATAAAACAGCTTAATCATTCATATTATATGGTCAGGTTAATAAATTATTCCCCACTATCTAAAAAAGGATGTTCAAAATAAACAATAAGCCCCTTTCTGTGGCAGAAGGCATTCTATTAATCTGACACACAACTTTAGCATCTGTGCCTCATACGTGCATTATTTTCTTCAGCCTTATATGCTTAAGAAGCTGAACTTCCACACGCACACCTCTTAGGATAAAGGAAATCGAATCGACGGGTGCTTAATGCTCCCCCCCCCATTACAAAACTTGTGCACCACAAAACTTTAAATAAAATACAAAGGGGAAAAGGGAAAACTCCATTATATTACAAATAATTAAACTCAATACATTACAAGAAAAAAAAACTACAACAAAACTTAACAGTTCTAACAAAATATTACAAATACACAAGATCATCAATCCAACGTCATTTCTGGGTCCAGATGCCCTTAAATGGACAGCAATGGCAGCCCAGTGACTATTCACTATTACATTCGGATCAAACACAGCATCGCTGCATATTGAATACGGGAGAATTTGGACCTGGAAATGTAATTCTACATCACCTCTTTAAGACCAGATAACATTGAACCCAGAAGCCTAAACAAACAAACAAACAAACAAACAAAAAAACCCCACACACTTTGGCATAAAGTGAACGTACCTCATTCCACTGCCAGCTGCTGGAATGGTGCATCTCCTTAAAGGCAAACAGTGAAAATAAGACTCCTTCATGCCAATATAAAGAACAAGAATAAATCCCAGCGGGCAAACTTACCCAAATGTCTAATGAAGGCAGAAGCTGGAGAGAAACCCGACACCACAACACAGACAAAGCAAATAAATGAGGCAGAGCTCCTAATTAAAAGCAGGTGAGGGCTATAAGACCTGATTTCTTCTTCTTCGTAGCCCTCACCTCACCCCAGCAGAAACTCTGCCCCCTGGCGGCCACTCCAACAAAATTCGATGTCAGATATACACACACGCACCAATGCCCAGGTACATACATCATACACATGCTAAATGCTAAAACACTACCAAAAAAAGCTAATAAGACAACTAAAAAAACTTCTTTAATTTAATTTAAATTCAATTTCTATTTAAACAGCAAAATGTCACCATTCATTTTACAAATCAGTCTTCCAGGAAATATTCTGTTACCTCTTGTGAGATGAGTCCACAGGCTTCATTGTCTATCATTGCATTTCCTTTCTCTCCCTCTCTCTGACACACACGTGCACACAGATACAGACACAAATTTCAACGTACCTCAGTTTTGCTTAGTTTGCATCATTGTTATTATATACACTTGCTACTTTTTCCATTTCCTACGTGACTCAGATTTTAAATTGCTTCCTGGATTTCTGACCTTCTGTTCACTGATGTATAAATCAAACAAAGGATTCATCTTGTCTTTATACATCATCAAATTTGCATCATCGGTTACATTGAGGATTGTTGGAATTATTATGTGAACTTATAGTTTGTTTTCCTATGAGTTATCATATCTAATGTTTTCACAAGTTGTTTCTATATATTACTGTGGTTTCTTTTATTCTGATGGGGATACATTTGTGAAACTTTTAAAGGAGCTGTTGAAGAAACTGCAGTCCTGTTCACAACCCCCACAGAGCACATACATACACATACATACATATACACATACACACACACACAAGCATACAGGAAGTCACGTACACCTTGGCTAACGTATACCTTCTATGGGTTTTTCCGCTACCATATAAGGTTACGTAGAGCCAGGAATGTTGTTTTATTACTTAGGTTGTAAAACTGCTTTTGTAACATCACGTGACTTTTACTTAATAAAAACCGCTGCAGGAGGAAGTTGCGCCGAGAAGCTACTTCATCTCTGACTCAGGTGCGGAGATTTCCTGTTCCTGAGATCAGAGGGGTTGTACCTTCTTCCCGCTAGCGGAGAAACCTTGAACTGTCTGTATGTGAGTGTTCTTTGTTTTATAAAATGATCTGAACCTATCAAGGATTCCTTCCTCTTTTTGATTTACTGCATTTGTTCACACACACACACACACACACACACACCTGAATTAGAGGTGCCGAAGACACACCATTCATGTTCAAACATTCAAAGGTCTTATTCGTTCACACTTTTTGTTGGAACTTTTTAATAAACAGATTTTCTAACAATTTCCTGCCAATTTTTTTGGTCTCTGTTTTGTTCATACAAACACTTTGGCAGGGAAAACATTTTTACAAAGTATACCATGAAATATCAGCCGAAAGATTAATAATGTTCGATCCCTATTTCATCTGAGAGAGAGCCGTACAGTAAGTCTATTCAGCAAGTATGTCATTATCTTAATGTCTTGACCTGGTTACAATGACACTGCCATGGCGTAAAATAAAGTTGACAATACTTGGTAAACTATACAGCAAAAATGTCACACACACACACGTGCACACAGGCTAATCTTTCCAGGCTAACCTTTATACACTTTATACTACCACTGTCTACAAGCAAAACAGATACGGTGCGCTGCGGTTTGGCCTCCGTCATTGGTCCGTCCAGTGGCTGGCTCTCATGGCTCAGATTTCTCCCATCAGTGATAAAAGCTCTGTAATAGAAGCACATGAACTTCCTGCCCTCACATGCCCCCAATCATGACATGGCAGTTTTATTCTACTTAGCAACAGGGCGACATGTACTCACCCTCCTTAGACACAGATGTACATGTTGTAGCAAAACCTTCAAGGATAAGATAAACTAATGTCCCTGAGACCTGAAAGGCCTCTGCTCTCTATCTAAAGTATTTATTTATTTAATTTTATTATTTGCTTCAGCCACTACTTATTAGTTCAGTTTACTTTTAAGCATTTGTCATTTTATTCATTGAGTGCAAAAGGAATCCCAACATTATTTTTTTGGCATTAAAGACAATTCTAACATTTTTAAACAGAATTTTGCCGCAGTATTTGGATTCTGAAGGAACTGATGTGTTAATATCAATATTAATAATATAAGATTCATATACTGTGGTTTAACTATTCATGCCAGTTAAATTATAAATCATAGTATGATGTTTTAATGCTATACAGTTTAAAATTCTGGTTATGGCTTTTAGAGCTCTTGATGGACAAGCAACAGCTTACATCAGCAAACTCGTATACATCCCTATCACATCTCTGAGGTCATGTGATCAGGGGCTACTGGCTTTACATCAACCAAGGCTGAAAACTAAGGAAGGCAGAGCTTTTGAAACAGCGACTCTGGAGCTCTCTCCCTTTGAGCTTGACAGCTGCCGATTCGGTGGTGTCGTCTTTTAAAAAAACAGCTAAAAACACCTTCTCAGACTTGGGTTTGGTTCTTTTTTTTTCCTCCTGTGTTGCTCTGCTGCTGTGTTTTACTTTACTTTGTCACAAAGCTTTGTCAGCACGCTGTTCTTTTCCGTGTCCTGTTGAGAGAAGACTGAAAAGAAAATTTGCCTGTTTGCAATTTACTGTGAAATTCTGAGATGAGTTTGCATGAAATATGACTGAGTGTTGCTCGCACCTGCTTTTCGCTCACAATCATATAATAAAACCCACTCACAATCACGCAATACACTCTAAGACTCAGGCGAAAGACCACCAGAGAAACACTGCTGAAAAGGTGAGTTACTTTCTTAATATCATGAAATATTTGGTTATTTCTGCCCCCCCCACACACACTTTTATACTTTTAGTTTGTGTGAATTTTATGACCAAAAGGCTGTGGACATACTTTATGCACTTTACAAATTGATTCTTGCTGTGATGTTAATTTGTTTTATTAATATTGTTCATTGGTTCATCTATCCACTCATTAGTGGATTAAAAGCCCCGTGATTGATCCCAATAGCCTGAAAACTTTAAAATGTACGAGTATGAAAGTCATTAATTCTGTGTGGTATCACTTTGCATTTCCAGAATCTGTGTCAAAAATCGGTACAGAAAAAGGAGATTTGAAATATGTCTGATCCCCCAATGAAATCCCAAATATGTTGTTTTATATATTTTTTTTGTTTCCCATTGAACAATACATTTTTTTTAAAAAATAAATACCTTTTTCTTAGGGGAAACAAAAACACGTATCTGTTATAATAACGTGAGAAAATATTGAAAAAATAATGGGGGTTACTGCCTCTCAGAGGTCCTGCTCTGTAGTATAGTGGAATCTAACTTTCCCTCCCTTCCCTCCTGCTCACTTCTTATTTGTTGCTCTATTTTTTTCCCCAGGCCAAGATAAACAGAAGACATGTTGGTTAATGCCTCCTCCGTCTCCAGTCCTCTCATCAACCAATGCTCCACTGTGAGCTCTTACGTAGCCATTTCCTTTTCTGCAGTGAAAGCCATCTTTGTCTTTCCTCTGTCCACCTTCATCCTTTGCCTGGGCTACCATCGATGGTGGCAGCAGCACTCCTTTAAAAAAGCAAATCACTCTGATGTCTTTGCATACCACATGGCTGCTTTGGAGCTCGTCTGGCTATTGGGGTGTATCTGCTGTTTTTGTGGCAAATACTCTAATAACTCACTGGTGATTACAGTGGGCTCTTATTTTTCTTTCACGGCTTGGTATGGGGAGATGTTTTTCCATGTCCTCACCTGTGTGGAGCATTACCTAGCTGTTGTTTACCCCATCACCTACCTGAGTCTAAGAAATACCTGCGGGCTCAGGATCAGAAACGTCAGCGTTGGCTGTGTTTGGGTGCTATGCATTGGACTGACAGCTACAGTTACAGATATATCATCTCTTAGAAACACCAATGTCATATTGTTCTTCTTTTTGTCTCTTTCCTTAATAATTATATCTTTCTGCAGCCTCTCTGTTCTCTGTGCTCTGATTCGCTCGGGGCCAGGTGGCAGAGGTGGAGAAAAGGAGCGGGTTGACCAATCAAAGCTGAGACCTTTCGCGACCATCACTGCTATAACCTGTGTCGTGTGGTTGTGGTTTATCGGGGTCCTTATTTCTAATGCTCTGAGTACATCACCTGAGCTGAGTGATACTGTAAAGTGTATGATTTTGACAGGTTTATCCTGGCTTAACCTGCCCAGCTGTTTGGTGTTACCGTTGCTGTATCTGCACCGGGCAGGAAAAATCCCATGTTGTTGTTTTAACTAATAGAAAAGTGTGAAGACAAATATTCGATTGGAGTATCTCAGACTTACCATTACTGCATAATGAACTGCAGAGTATAGAGCTGTTGTGAGGTCAGACTATATATTATAGATTTTTACAAGGGTGTAGAATTGGTGGGGAGGGTAGGGACACCATATCCCCACCAATATCAATCAATGGCTGTTATGTCTGTACTGATATTTCTGATTTAAAAAAATCACACTCCGTGCTCCGCGGTACATAACGGGTTAACAGCATGCAGAATTCCCTTGTGAATAAGCCACATCAACAAGGACGACTTCAGTCAATGCACGTTATCCCTCCATGTTCATATGGTGCATGAATTACAGATGACAGACACAACACAACTGAGTGTGTCAGACAGTGGTGGAGAAGCAAGGACAGGTTTGCAGCATAAAGTGAAGTCAAGGAAAAACAATTTTTAGTTGTAATAGCTGAGAGGTTCTCAAAGTTTTTCTCAAAGACTTTCTAAGTGATGTTTCAAAAGTGTAAAATATATCCAAATGACAATTATTACAGGCCTAACCAAAGAATCAAGAATGAAGACTGACCCAGGACAAAGCATTATTAAAGGACAAACATGGGACTGAATCCTGGAATAAACTAGAATAAACTTCAGGACTAACCCAACACAAGTACATGTGTGAATATTGCAGTAGTTTAGATATGGCTTCAATTAGTAGTATAAAGGTATAGGTAAAATGGAAAATACAAGGCAGTATAATATAGTTCATACATCTTTATTTCCAACCTCCTTGTCTATAATTTGTTTAATTTATTATTATAGAAGTCAATAAGCGTGTTCCAAATTGAACTAAATTCTTGGAACATTATACGTTCTTTGGCAGAACCCTGTCACCGCCTCCTCACCCTCCCCACTCTGCTGAATCCTCAAGAAGAGAACTGAAGGGCATTAATATAGCAACAACCAATCAGAATTGAGATCTTTATCTTGCCAAGCAAAATTGTAACCTGTCAAAGCATCAAAAAAGGTCTCGTACTGTTTTGCTTTTTGATTGGCACATAGCAGCTTAAACTAGCATTCTAAAACTAGCAGTTGATCACACAGAAAATAGCCTTAATAGTAAAGCTAGCCCTTAGATTTTAAGTTTTCAAAATTATTTAGTTTATGTGACCAGGACTGATAGGGTGTTTAGTATTTGCTGGGGTATTAACAACTGTTTGATTATTGTAATTGTAAACGGTTCCCATGGTGGTTTCTGTACAGTTATTACATTATTAAAGGCATTTGCTTGGGTTTATTTTGTATTCCAATGGATTCATTTCATTGATCATTATAAACATTTTTTTCTATTGCATGTCTGGAGCTATACCAATACAATTATTGGTATAGCTCCACTTTGATGGGTTGTCAGAAAGGCAGTAAAACAAACACAAAGAACAATCAGGCAATGTTAAGGCTGAATAACCATTATATTTGAATACTGTATTCAAAGTTGGTGTATGTAGTGTGCATAAAAAATGGCACAGTGAATTATTTCTGTAATAAACTGATGGAATAAAATTGTAAATGTTATTGTTTGTGAAATCTCTTCCCACATGTTGATATATGTTGCTGAGTGTTGCACCATATAGACACAACAAATGTACCCTACAAATAATGTTAGATCATGTTTGGGGCTGAAGCTTTGTAGTAAAATACACTGTGTTTTTGTAAACTTGTTGACTTCAGTGATCCACTGGTTTTACTAAAATGTCACTTCAGCCATTGGATGGACTGTCATGACTTTTCCAGTCATGTATATCACCCTGTACTTTAGAGATTGTGTGTGCAAACGTCATGAATCATCCATTGTGCAATGCAAATAAACCTGACTTTAATAGCTTTGGGTGTAAACAAACTGTAAGTGCACATTCCTTTTTTCGTGTCCTCTGGAGAGACGTGTGGAAAGATAATTTGTCTGTTACAATTTACTATGAGATTGCAATACTCACTCCTGCTCATACCTGCTTTTCACACATAAATATGTCATCTATTCACATCAATTGCAGTGACAGGTACTCAATAAATTTGAGAACTCAGGAGAAAGACCCTGACAGAGAAACACTGCTGAAGAGGTGACAATTAATATTTATCTTCTCTTTCTCTTGACATTTGCGATTAAGTTAAACATTTTGCCCTGATAAAAGAAGGAACGGAATGAGCACTGCCAGAGCTACAAAATGAGCTCCAGCAGACCAATGGTGTGGACGTCTCTGGCCAAACACTCGGAAACCGACTTCAAGAGGGTAGCATGGTTGGCTGACGTCTGTCGGTCGCGGTTTGGGTTTCCCCTTTTTTAACCTTTTTCCGTGATCCTGGATCCGTTTGAAAAATCTTGACAATTAAATCCATTTTTCTGAAAAGTCCACTCTTTGAAATAATCCACTCTTGAAATAATCCACAAGAGTCGAAATAATCCATTGGACTCGAGCAGAGTTCGTTTGAGAGGTTTATTCTCCACAAAGAGTAAAAAGCAAGAAAAGAAAAGAAAAGTAAGCATCATCCCCGGGGAGGTCCAGTCTTAGTTCCAGCAAAAGTGGGCAGCCAAAGAAAAGGAAAAAGAAGTGAAGTCTCCCCGCAAAATCCCCAGTAATTATACCCATTTTGAGGGCATCCTCCTCCCCAAAATGAATATTCATTAGCTGTTTCTCTTTGAGCTTGTCTCCCTATCTCCTTTTCTTATATCGGGAACACAGCCCAGATCCCACGAACACCTCTCAGGTGTCTAACTTTTCTAAGCAAATCCTTCCCCATAACAAGCTTTCCCATAAACACCTCTGGTGAGTGAGGTCATCATCCTTACTTAGCCAAACTCCTTTCTTCTCCTCTTTATGCTATAGAACAACAAAAGGCTCACGGCGCCCCTGTCACAACTCTGAGCACAAGCACACAAACATCAGGTCAAGCAGGTCTCCCCCCCCCGTGTGTGTGTGCAAGTGACTCTTATTTAGCCTGCCAAAAAAAGAGGCCTGGTGCTAGAAAGAAAACAAGCATCCTCAGGCACATAGGTAAGATCGTAGAACAGGCAGTATACAAACAGTATACATGAGCACATATCAGATTTCACTACTAATAAAAAGCAAAGTATAAATACTGGATTAAAATAGCAAAAAATCCCCAACACGTCCTCCATTGGATCCTGTGCTCGCTGCCTGACACCATGGACGTGCTTTTCAGAGACGAGAGCAGGTTCACTCTGACCACATGACAGACCTGAAAGGGTCTGGAGAAGCCTCTTCTTTTTACATTAATTCTCCATTTCTGTGTTGCGTTCTTGTCTTATTTTGTTAATCTTTTGTCCCTTGAGTCTTGCTTTTAGTTTTACTTCCTTTATCTTGTTTCTGTTTATTGGTTGCACCTGTTTCTTTACCCACCTGTTCCCCTTTCCCTTAATAAAAATACATTTTTTAGTTTTTATGGTGAACTGGATTCAAAACCTCTTTGATCACATACAGTAGCTGCACACAAATCTACAGTACCAGTCAAGAGTTTGGACACACTCACGGTAAATTAGAAATTTATGAATTTTTCATGTAGTGCTTGAAATTGTAACCGCTTTTTTATATATATAAAAAATAACTATCTGATTGAATAGTTCGCTTATGAAACGGAGAAAGAAAATGAGTCGTAAAGTCTAAAATGAAAATTTCTCTGCCTGGTCTGCCTGTGACCTGTTTGTGACCCTGCCCCTCCCATGAAAACGGAGTCGTCGTTTTAATGAGTGTTTGCTGGAAAACTGCAAATTTACAATGGAATAATATTTAGGTCAAAAGTCACGCGCGAGAAAAAACCATAATCCGCGTAAATAATGCCATTCCGCGAGCGCAGGTATTCATTCCTCACAAGTAAATTCAAGAACGTAGAACTCAGCAGCCGCGCATCCATCGAGGTATCCACTCTCATTCACTTGGACGCCATTGCGCGGTCTGCAGCGATATGGTCTCCGGTCTGGTGGATCAGTTCAAAGGCCTTATTGAATTCTCAGAAATAGGCCATTATTGATTCACAGAAAGACACTACTGACGATATTAGACAGGAACAAGTGCGAGTGGCGCAGCAGGTGTGGAAAGCAGCCAAAGCCGTCCGGGATAAATTCAATGAGGCAGTGGAAGTATTGCTCCAAAAAGCTGAATCCAAAATGGAAACCGTACGCAGTAAACCACAGAAAATGGTGATAAAGTTTATTCAGAAGGTATGTACATTAATTCTGCATGTTCCTGACGTGTTTTCTTCTACGCTGGCCCAGATATTTGTGCGTAATCTGGTGATTGGCGGCAGGTGTGTCAAAAAGTGATCGTCTGCCATAAAGTGATTTCCAGTGTTTCTATGTGCTTTGATGTGTAAGTCCTATGCTTATATTGGTGAATAGAGTGTAGTCAGTAGGATTTATCAAGGGCATATATATAAAATAAAGAAATGAATTGTTTTACAAATATCTTTATGGCATTATCGCACCTACATTATAATAAATCCAGTCCTCTTTGGTCACTTAAAATAACTTTATAGACATTAATGTTATATTTGTTGGGATTTCTGGTGCCCTCTTGGCCAAATTTCTCTTCATTTTCGCTCAAAATTACTTTATATCATTCATGAGAGATATCATTTGATATATGTTTCACAGATTATAGATCAGCAAGTCATTACCAACAGTTTAAATACAGGCAATCCTTTTCTGGCAAATACCGGAAATCACTTTTTGGCACAAGATTGTCTGCCATAAAGTGATTTACAATTTTTTTTTTAATTTATTATCTTTGCTTATATTGGTAAATACACCATGGTGGACAGGATTTATGAAGGGCTTATACATAAAATGAAGAAATGACTTGTTTTGCTAATTTATTTATGACTCTGCATTATTGTATCTGCATTATAGTCAAGCCAGCTCCTTTTTGGCTACTCTTTATAGAACTGTAATGTTATATTTGTTGCAGTTTCTGCAGCCCTCTTGGCAGATCTCTCACGATAAAAGACATTTTTAATGCCGAAGACATTTTTTACCCTCAATAATAAAGAATATAAGTCAGTTTGCCAAGAAGTGATTGCGGCTTTTACCTTGTGACAAGTGTTGTTTCTCACTCAAAATGGCGTAATGTAATTCATACAGGGGCGTGGGTGCCATTGGGAGGTTCGAGAGGTTTCCCAAATGGCCGGTCATTTCCAGGCCAAACCGGCTGGTGATCATAATTTTTATTTTATTATTATTATTATTTTTTACCCAATTTAGCACAGCAGCGCTCGCGGTGCAGCTTTCACGGCCTCTCCAGACCAAGCTCCTGGGCTGAATTTCACCCCTGTATTCATGAGAGATATATTTGACATGTTTGACAGATTTTAGGCCAAAGATTTATCTACAGCATTTTAAATACAACCAATAATTTTATTTTCTCTTTGGGAGGGGGCAAATACTCTAAATCACTTTTTTGGCACAACACTGGCAAATCTCCAAAACTCTCAAAAAAGTCACTGATGACACCGGAAACAGTCACTAAATTTGTTGCTAGTTGCTTTTTGGAAAAAAGTCCTAGTAACAAATTCACTAAGATGGCGACACTGTCCGCCGGTGTTGCTAAAAACTGATTGCAGCTTTTACCCTGTGACAGGAATGTTCTTTATGACTCAAAATGAATTGATATCATTCATGAGAGATAATGTGTGAGATATGCTTGATACATTACAGGTCAACAAGTAATTTAGAACAATATAAATACCAGCAATATTTTTTTTTTTGGCAAATATAGTAAATCACTTTTTGACACAAGACTGGCTATTCAGATGACAATTGCTCCACTGCCACTGTGTACAGTGTGGGAGTGTGTACATTTTGCATGCATGCAGTGCAGTACAATGTTTTAATAGGAAAGAGTATAGTTGATTCCAAGATTTCCAGAACTTTTCAACACCAGGTAGTGTTTTTAATACTTCCTATTACATTAAAATACCAAAGAACCAGGTGAAATTAAATGTCATGAAAAAAGATCAACATTTTCTTTGTATACTTTTGGGGAGGAGGGTCTGAAGAAGAATGACTCCTT
>VUQJ01030791.1:0-11050 GCA_015108635.1 Andinoacara biseriatus
TTGGGACTTCCAGGTCATACTCGGCACAGATGTTCCTGTATACTATGCCAGCCACTTGGTTATGGCGTTCCATGTATGCCCTGCCTGCTAGCATCTTACACCCTGCTGTTATGTGCTGGATTGTTTCAGGGGCATCTTTGCACAGTCTGCACCTGGGGTCTTGCCTGGTGTGGTAGACTCCGGCTTCTATCGATCTTGTGCTTAGAGCTTGTTCCTGTGCTGCCATGATTAGTGCCTCTGTGCTATCTGTCAGTCCAGCTTTGTCCAGCCACTGGTAGGATTTTACTATGTCAGCCACTTCTTCAATCTGCCGGTGGTACATGCCGTGCAGAGGCCTGTCCCTCCATGATGGTTCCTCTTCCTCCTCATCTTTCTCGGGTTTCTGCTGCCTGAGGTACTCACTAAGCACATGATCCTTTGAGGCCATCTTCCTGATGTAGTCATGGATCTTTGCTGTTTCCTCTAGGATAGTGGTTCTGACACTCACCAATCCTCGGCCGCCTTCTTTCCGCTTAGCGTACAGTCTCAGGGTGCTGGATTTGGGATGAAACCCTCCATGCATGGTAAGGAGCTTTCTTGTCTTGACATCAGTGGCTTCCATCTCCTCCTTTGGCCAGCTTTTTATCCCAGCAGGATATCTGACAACTGGCAGGGCGTAGGTGTTGATAGCCCATTCAGCTGACTCTTCAGGACTCCTGTTCTCTGCAGATACTTGGAGGTTGCAGCTTTCCTAGCGGCCTCTTCGTCGTTCCCATTTGCCTGTGGAATTCCAAGGTACTTGTAGCTGTCCTGAATGTCTGCAATGTTGTCTTCTGGTAGTGTAATCCCCTCAGTTCTGACTACTTTTCCTTTCTTAGTTACCATCCAACTACACTTCTGCAGTCCGAATGACATTCCGATATTATTGCTGTAGATCCTGGTGGTGTGGATCAGTGAATCGATATCTCATACACTCTTAGTATGCAGCTTGATGTCATCCATGTACAGGAGGTGGCTGATGTCCGTTCCATTCTGTAGTCGGTATCCATAGCCAGTCTTGTTGATGATCTGGCTGAGGGGATTCAGGCCTATGCAGAACAGCAGTGGGGACAAGGCATCTCCTTGGTAGATCCTGCACTTGATGTTGTGCAATTGGCTTGAAGTTGGCCTCTAGTGTTGTCCTCCACATCTGCATTGAGTTCTTGATGAAGGCTCTTAGGGTCCTGTTGATCTTGTACAATTCTAGGCATTCCAAGATCCATATATGCTGCATCGAGTCATAGGTTTTCTTGTAATCAATCCAGGCGGTGCACAGGTTGGTCAATCTGGTCTTACAGTCTCGAATGACTGCCCTATCTACCAGTAACTGGTGTTTTGCTCCACTGGTCTCTCTACCTATTCCTTTCTGGGCCTTGCTCATGTATTGTGCTACATGCATACCTATTCATCTTAGCTGCTATGATTCCTTGACAGGAGTTTCCATGTTGTACTAAGGCATGTTATGGGTTGGTAGTTGGATGTGATTGTTCCCTTCTGGGGGTCCTTGGGGATCAGGACCATCCGGCTAACGGTCAGCCATTCTGGGTGCGTCTTAGCCTCTATCAGCTGGTTCATTTGTGCTGCCAGGCGCTCATGGAGTGCAGTTAGCTTCTTTAGACAGTAGGTGTGAATAATATCAAGGCCTGGTGCTGTCCAGCTCTTCATATGTCAGACCCTTTCCTGGATGTCTGCCACTGTGATGGTTACTGGATCCTGGTCAGGGACGTTCCTGTGGTCTGCTCTTAGATCCACTAGTCACTAAGCATTGGTGTTATGTCTCTGGAGCTTGAAAAAAAGCAATGGGACTTCTTTTTGTTTCTTGAAGAAGTTTCACCTCTCGTCCGAAAGGCTTCTTCAGTCCTCAGCCAAATGGTGGAGAGACCCAGGTATTTAAACCCCTGTGGGCATAGTCCCCTGGAGGTGTTTATGACCCTCTATTGTTCATGTGCATGAACACATGTGCCAAGGTGTGAAGGGGGGCGTGGGTCATTTCAATCAGTTGTTTCAGTTGAAACCAATAAAGGACTGTGCTCCTTTGTTCCATGTGGCCTGTTGGAGTCACTGGAACAAAGGTGTGAAACAAAAAAAAGTCCAGTTGCCTTTTTCAAGCTTCAGAGACTACAATGACCTGGATGACTGAGAATCTACACAGACATATTGGTGTTATGTGTTGCATCCTCCTCCCATATGTTCTTCCAGTATTGCTCCGTCTCCAGCCTTGGCGGGTGCTGTTCTCATGTTGTTCCCCTGCCACTGAGAGTATACCTTGGATGGTTCAGTGGAGAACATCTTCTGGCTTCTATTTCTCTGGTATACCTCTTCAGGGGGTTAGCCAAGTCTGTGAGTCTTTGCTTGGCAGTCTCTAAGGCCTCAGGTATAGGCACTCCGAGAGCTGACTGACTTCCCTCCGTGCCTTGATCTTAGCCTCTAGCCGCTGTTTCCATGGAGGGTGTTGCTCCTTATTGCTGTTCATCTTATAGCCAAGAATCTCAAGGATCACTGCTGCCGTGGTATACATCAACTGATTGGTTTCAGTCCAGTCCAGAACTGGTCCAGTTCTCGTTCTTAGCCATGATCTTATCTTTCAGGTCAGCTGCTCTGGTGCTCAGCTGAGTGTGGGGGTGATCACAGTAAATTTGTGTTTTTAATGATGTTGTTGAACTGCTCTGTTTCCAGGGTGGAATGAGTAAAAAGCATCCATCTTTAATGAATTTTTAGTGAAAACAAGAATATGGTTCACTAATTTGAATTTATTATAGATTTTCTCTAATCCACAAATATCAAAGGTCTACACGCATTTGTTATAATTAAAATGATTATCAAATATTATAGAAACTATTGAAATAACTGAAAACCCATGACAATCATGGCAGGAATTCCCACAACTGTGTATACAGACAAAAAGAGAGGTTTGCACTGAACATAGTGATGATAGATAGATAGATAGATAGATAGATAGATAGATAGATAGATAGATAGATAGATAGATAGATAGATAGATAGATAGATAAAGTCCGCACACAGTCTACACTAGGAGAAATCAGTATTGGAATACACAGGGAAACATTGTTATTAATAATCACATATCGGACTGAACCGTGAGTCTATAACACTATGCCACTTACAACTCAGAATCCTCATAAGAAAAGCACGATAGAGAGAAATGCAGTTAAATGATCACTCACATCTGCAGCAATGATGCACACTACAGTACACACATTAAGTTTCTCTCTCATAGTCCATCTCAATGTCCACTCCAACACTCGCTATCAGCGTCCGAACTTACTGCTACATTGCTGCTATGTTGCTGCACCAGTAGTACACCAGTATAAACTGCCATTTCCATCAACATGAGTGGTTTCCTAACAGTTTTTAAAGCTTTTCTTTCACTGACAATCCACCCCCATCTTTTCCCTCAATTCTTAATATTCATTATATTTGTTCTTTTTGTAAGAGAAAAAGGAGTAAAGAGTTTAATGTGCATGATAATTATAAATGAAATTCAATGGGTTAATCTGTTTTTTTCTTGCAAAGTAAGTTCTTTCACTAGCAAACTTCCTTTTCTGGTGTTTGGTTCTAATGTGTTCACAGTTATTGCTGCTTCCACTTGCACAGCACACGTATTTGTTTCCCCTTGCTATTTTGGTGTATTTTTTCAATGAGTATGGACACCATGTGGGGTGTTGATCATGTGTGCTGGACATTAGTCTAATTTCTTCCTTTCTTCCTTCCTTTTGTTATGGATGAGTATTTACCAAAACAGTGTGAATCTCAGATGATGTAGCCAGTAAATAAGGTGGCTTCAACTCCTTGTTTTCTCAGAGTGAAACAGGGAACGAACACGCTGTTCAAGTGGATACAAGTGAAGCCAGCACAGCAGGAGAAAGACAACCTGAACCTGAAACTTTACAACTACATGTACCTGATGAGAAGGGTAATTTTTAATGAACACTTTGTACAGTCACAAATTTTCCCATGAAAAGGTTTTTCAGTTATAACTTCAACTCAGCTTTGTATGACATGATAAAACACTGGCTATTTAAACAAATGTGTAATATTTGTAGGCTCCGACTCTTCAGCTGGACAGACTGAAGAAATTAAGGAAGTGACCAGTGAGCAGAGCAGGAGCCTGTCCATTTATGAAGGTGATACAATGAGAAATCCAAGTACAACATTTCAGTTTTTTATTTATTTACTAATTTAGGAAGCTGTGTGTAAATCTTGACTCTGATCCAGCAAACTGCTTGTTGTGCTATTACCCTGCAGGAGATAAGAAGACTGAGGATGAAACAGAGGTAAAGATGAAATCTGTCAATCTTTGGGATTCTTGTTATACAACACATCTGGGGGGTTTTTTCGGGGTTTTTTTGCGACTGTTTGTTTTTTATATATGTATATATATATATATTTCTTTCTTTTCTTAGTCATACTTTTCTAATGCTAGTAAAAGGAAGCTTCTGTTTGCTGCTCCCTTGTCACTAGGGGTCGCCACAGTAGGCAGTGCCATATGTTTGATTTTTTTATCCCATGTGCCTTTTATGCACAGCAAATGTGTTAACCACTACACTATGGAGCCTTCTAGATCCTCATAAAAAATAAATACATAAAAAAGGATTATTTATGACATTGTATAACAATTTCTTTACATATACTAAATCTTTTTATTTGTTTATTTACAGCACTTATTGAAGATTTCTGAAGAAATCAGCAGGAAGGACGCAGGTCAAGAAGAATTTGAAAAACTGCTGGCCAGACTTCACCTTCAAGACAATCTTCTACAGAATGAAAGATTATTGCCAGCTGATTTTCTTAAAATAGGTCCACCTGTGAAACTGCATCATGTCACATCTGAGAAGGATCGAGGTCACACTTTTCTCGAAAGGCTCATAATGTTAGACTACAGGGCCAGATATATTCCAGTAAAATCTAACAATCCCGAGGAGACCCATTCAGAATTCATTAATGTGGATGAGTTTCTGAACACCAGTGTAGACACACAGATTGAGCAGACTCATGTGCATCCAATGGACGTTCAGATGGCAGTATTTCACTGCTCAGACAACTTCCTTAAACAGATGATGATTACAAAGCTCTCTCAGTGTCAGTATGCCTTACCTTTGCTTGTTCCTGACCCAATCACCAAGGAAATTGAATGTCCTCTGTGGACAATGAGACAAATAACAAAAACCTGGAAAGTGAGCAATGATGAGTCACACACTGTCACTATGAAAAGCATGCCAATCTACAAAGCACAGACACCTTTGGTGTCATTTTTCCGCCTAGGTTCACATTCAGTATCTAAATCTCAGCTGATGAACACTTTGATCAATGACCGTCACAGCACCTTCTTCCACAGAGACTGCCCAGGAAGCACCAAGTCTCACTATTTAATGAATGGTGTGGCAGAGATTGCCTGGTACTGTCCTGCTGGAAAACCTAATGATGTCTTTAATGACAGCATTGCTTTTTGTAATCTTCATGGTGATGCTCTATCAATTGAAAAACAACGTGACATACTGATTGAAAAATCTTCAGTCAATGTTATTCTTGTTTCAACTAAACAAAAAAATGAAAAAATTACTTCAGTAATGTCATCCCTTTTCAAATCTGAAAAGCCTCTAATTTTTCTCGTTGCTGATGACAGCTGTTTTGTTGCTGACAAAAAAAAGGGAAAATACAAAATTGGCATCAAAGACAGAAGCCACTCAGATGTATCAGAAAGACTAAAAAATATCATTAGAGAAATTGTATTTTCTCCAGATTCCAGCTGGAAAACAACTTTCCAACTTGACACCATGTTTGAGCTTCAAGATATCAGTGTGGATGAAAGTGAGCCAGCCTGTACAGAAGGGAAATCTGCTGCTATGAAAATAGTGGATTTGCTTACAAAAGATAGAATGGATTTCTCAAAGATCAAAGATAAATTGTTCCCTTGTCAAGGTCATCTGTGGCATCAGTGGAGCAAAATACACAAAGAACTATATCATCTCAGAGGACACATTGAAAATGAGAAAAGCAAAAAACAACAGGCACTGAAGAACATACGGAAATCACAATGTGGTGTTTCCCGCAGTGAACTGATGAAGTTGTTTATTGGATGCCTCTCATCTTTAAAAGAAACTGAAAAAAAGTATTTCCTGAAATGGACTCAGATCTTTATAGATGCCCTCGCCACAAATGATGTTTCTTTAATTCTTCAAAGCTACGATGAAACATGGTCTGAGGTCTTGACTTTGAAGAACAAACATGACAAATCAGATTTGTTATTAAGAAAACAAACTGAGCTTGAAAAAATATCCAAAAAACTGCAGTCTGCAACTTTTGGTTTAGAGCACATCTTCAGAGAAATGGGACAGATCTATGAAGCCCATAAAGAAATACGAAGGGAGGACAGACACAGTGACTGGCCTAAATACCCTGAGCTGGCTGCACAGTTGATGATATCTGGACACCCAATGGAGCTGATGGATGGCGATGCAGGTCATGTGCCTTTAACATGGATCTCCAGGGTTTTAGAGGAAGTCATCAAGAAACTGGGGGACCAGAGAGTTTTTGTATTGTCAGTCTTGGGTGTACAAAGCAGTGGAAAGTCAACAATGCTGAACACCATGTTTGGATTGCAGTTTGCAGTGAGTGCTGGCAGGTGCACCAAAGGTGCCTTCATACAGCTGCTCCAAATATCAGACGAGATCAAGAAAGACTATACGTTTGACTATGTTCTAGTGGTGGACACTGAAGGACTGCGTGCTCTTGAGCTGGAGAGTAACAACACTTGTCACCATGACAATGAACTGGCAACATTTGTTGTTGGTCTGGGGAACTTGACATTGATCAACATATTTGGAGAGAATCCATCTGAGATGCAAGACATTCTGCAGATTGTTGTTCAGGCTTTCATGAGAATGAAAAAAGTTGAACTTTCTCCCAGTTGTGTGTTTGTTCACCAGAATGTTACAGATGTTGCAGCAGCAGAGAAAAACATGGATGGAAAGAGACGCCTGCAGGAAAAACTGGACAAGATGGCCAAACTTGCAGCCAAAGAGGAAGTTTGTAATGCAGAATGCTTCAGTGATGTCATTGAATTTGACATACAGAAAGATGTGAAATACTGTGCCCAGCTATGGGAGGGCAGTCCACCAATGGCTCCTCCAAATCCAGGTTACAGTGAGAGCATCCAAGAACTGAAGAATGTCATTCTCACTAAAGCTTCAAAGTCTGCTGGGATCACTCTGTCACAGTTCAAAATCAAAATTCAGGATCTATGGAATGCCCTTCTGAATGAAAATTTTGTTTTCAGTTTTAAAAACACACTTGAAATTGCAATGTACAGAAAACTTGAGGTCCGGTATGGGAACTGGACCTGGAGCCTGAGGAGCAACATGTTGACCATTGAAAACCAGCTTCACAACAGAATTGAAAATGGAAAACTTGACAGTGTGGAGGTGAGTTATCTTAACAAAGAAACAAGCAAAACATATGAAGGAATCAAAGAAGAAATGAAAAAACACTTTGAAGATGTCACAGATAAAGAAATTTTGGCTCAGTGGCGAGGCCGATTTGAAATTAAAATCAAGGAGTTTCGTGAGGAACAGGTGATCAAAGTGAAAAGAAAATTGGATGAAGTTATCCAGCAGAAGAAGGCTCGCAAAAAGCTGGATGATGAGAAGCCAGAGTTTGAGAACAAGCTGCTACAAAAGAGCAAAGAGCTTTCTCAGCAGCTGAAAGATAAGGCCAAAGATGAAAAGCAGCTTGAAAAACAGTTCAGCTCTGTTTGGCGAGGCTGGGTTACTGAAATGGCATCAGACCAAAAGCCTGTTCTGGACATTAACTTCGAAGAAGATTATTATACCCTCCTTCAAGAACTTGGTTTTGAGCAGGCTCTTATAGATGATTGCAAAATAGGTGGCAAATATAAGAAATTGTTAGAGATAGGTGATTATTCAGAATATGTAACACTCCCAAAGAACCAGGATCTCTGTGAAACAAGTGAACCAAGCCAAGAAAATGAGGAAAACAAAGAAACAAGCACACCAAATATGTGGACTGGAATAACTACATGGTTCACAAAGCTATTGGGACTAGATTCAAAGGAAAAAGAACATATACAGCATAAATGTCTTAGCACTTTGCCACATGAAGAACAACAGCAGATTGTAAGCCTCATCGACAATGCTGAGAAAGGGTCACTTCATGCAATCAAACGTAAACCTATAGCTGCAAGAGGTTACACATCAACTTACTTGCAAGAAGTGGTCAAACATATAAAAGAAGAAGTTGAGAAATTTCAGTCAAAGAAAAGTTATGCTTTGAAGAAGGAGTTTATAGTTGATCTTTTACTGTATGTCTTTGGCAGTGTTGAGAGTTGGCTTCTAGAGTCCCAGAGAAAATTCAAAATTAACAACGATGCACTCGCTTATTTAGAAAGCAAGAAAAAACAATATTACAACATTTTCAGAAGCTTTTGTAAAGGAAACTCATATGCTGTTGTCCTTGGAGAACTGGTCTGTGAAAAGCTCAAAGCATCCACTGCTGAGGCTGTCTGTAACAAGACTGCAATTAGTCTTGCTGGAGAGATGAGGTGTAATTTACCAGCATTCAATGAGAACAGGCTGAACTTGGAGAAATATTTGTTGAAGTCACTTGCTGAGAAAGAGGACTTTGATGATTTCAAGACCTACATCAGAAATCCAAGGAGAAAAACAGAAGCCTTTATAAAAGCAGAAGTAGAGAACTACATTTTCAAGGATCACAAAGATAAAGCTGTGAATATACTCCAGAAAAATGTTGAGGACATCAACAAACTTGTGGAACAAGCTTCCTTTACTGCAACGGAGAAAGTCAAAACCCAGAGTGGAGATATAAACATGTGGCTGAAGGAATTTTCTATTCTGCTAAAAGATGAGCTAACATTTGACATTCCCATTTGTTCTGAGAACTTTAGTGACACAAACTTTGTTCAGTTTTTCACAGAAGAGATAAAGAAAGGCTTTAGATCCATCACTGAGCAGATGAACAGTCTCTCATTGGATAAACTGAAAGAATCCAGGCAAAAGCCTGAAGAAATCCTCATTGAGCAGCTTTGCAAGTGTTGCTGGGTAACATGTCCATTCTGTGCAGCTGTTTGTACCAACACCATTGAAAATCACAGTCCTGATGACCACAGTGTTCCCTTCCATCGAGCTTCTGCGGTTAATGGAGTGTACTGGAGAAATACAGATGAATTTAGTGTTGAATTCTGCACAACAAAAGTTGCAAGTGATCTCATATTTTACCTTGGTCGTGATTCAGAAGAATGGTTTCCCTATAAAGAGTATAGAACAGCTGGTCCAAGGTATGCTAACTGGAAAATCACTCCTGATGAGTCTAAACTGGCATACTGGAAATGGTTTGTGTGTACATTTAAGGAACAATTAGAAAAGTACTACAACTTTACATTTGAGGGCAGAGGAGAGATTCCCAGTGATTGGAAAGATATCACTAAAAGTGAAGCCATTAAAAGTCTGAATGAAATGTGTGAGTGAGTCAAAGAAAGCAACACTGCTGAAAATTAAGTATTGTTTTGTTTTTACATCATAACTTATCAATCAATGGCTAATAAAACTAGATTGGTGTTGATTTTATTGTTTTTGTACATGACTAGTGATTTTTTTCCCCTGTGACAGAAATGATGAAAGTCAGTAAACATACATGAATAAGGGGATTAGACTTTGACTATATTTCAAGTTAAGGAAAAGCATTATTATACTTTATATTAATTTAAAATCCATATACAAATATGGAGTTTATATTTTTGGTTAATATTGAATACTTGTTAGAGATTTAAGTAGATTGAAATATTAAAGCCAAATGTCATTGTCTTTAAAATTTGTATTGGTCTAAATTTCTAGTGAATGTTTATTTTGAAGAAAACTGTCACACATATATAGTGGAATTCTTTGTGTTTTTGTTGCTTGAAGTGTTTGACTATGTGATGCCAGTATCATTTAAAGCAGTTATTATATCCACATTGAGTTTAATTTTTTTTTTCTCTTTTTTGTTTGATCTATGCTATTAAGTGATTTGATTTTAATGTTGTTTTCATCATTTTATTTGTTTGCAAAAATAAAAGCTAAAGATTTACTAAAAGGTCTGGTTTTGTCCTGACATGTAGCGTGAGTAGAGAGAAAGGATCTCACTTTGATTCAAACTGGTGGATGAAGTTTGTTTCCAGTCAGAGACCTTAGACTTAGGTGAACTTGTGCCCAAAAGAACGAGTGTTATTTCAGTAGCTGAATTTACACTTCCATGCATCGGCTCATTCATGCACAACTACACACACTAATTTTAATGTGTTCTTTTTATTGTGAAGGAAAAACACCTGAAACACTTAAATTAGAAAAATAGAACATTTAATATTGAAGCCAATCTTGATAGCCGAGGATCGGTCTGCCAGGGCCTCTGCCCTTGGCCACCGCCCGACACACATTGCACCCAACCCCTACAATGCCTCCTGCGGGTGGTGGACCTACAGGAGGGTGGGCCCATGTAACCTCTTTGGGCTGCGCTCGTCCGGGCACCATGGGCTAATGCCCGGCCACCAGACGCTCTCCCTCGAGCTCCCTCCCCAGGCCTGGCTACAGGGTGGGGCCCCGGTAACCCTATTCCAGGCAGGGTACACTGTTCTCTTGTTGTTGTAGACATAGGGGTCTTCTGAACCGCTCTTTGTCTGGACCCTCACCCAGGACCAATTTGCCATGGGAGACCCTAAAGAATCTTTAATCTTTTTAATCTTTTGCCTGTGAGGATTTTTAAGTTCCAGCAGGTGTCAGTATTCAGTGACACAGTATGAACACGGTATCAATACAGTTTGGCAATGTGTCGAAACGCTTCATCGACCCATCACTAGTTACTAGTAACATTTCAATTAGGAAGTAAAATATGCTTAAAACCTTAGTACAGTAGTTGTGCAGTGAGAAAAATTGGAAGAGTTGACTATGGCTTTGTCAGTTGAGGCAGGTTTATTCTTTTAGGGCTGCAAAAATAAATTCAGTAC
>VUQJ01030797.1:31769-46239 GCA_015108635.1 Andinoacara biseriatus
AGGCTCAGGGAGGGGCAGTCATCTGCTGAGGGGGGAGAGAGAGGACAGAAGACACACTGTGGAAGAGAGACAGAGATTAATAATAACTAATGATTGAATGCAGAGTGGGGGATAAACAGAGTGCATCATGGGAACCCAGCAGCCTAGGCCTATAGCAGCATAACTAAGGGAGGGTTCAGGATCACCTGATCCAGCACTAACTATAAGCTTTGTCAAAAAGGAAAGTTTTAAGCCTAATCTTAAAAATAGAGAGGGTGTCTGTCTCCTGAATCCAAACTGGGAGCTGGTTCCACAGAAGAGGGGCCTGAAAGCTGAAGGCTCTGCCTCCCATTCTACTCTGAAGTATCCTAGGAACCACAAGTAATCCAGCAGTCTGAGAGCGAAGTGCTCTATTGGGGTGATACGGTACTATGAGGTCTTTAAGATAAGATGGGGCCTGATTATTGTATGTTTGGTATTTTGGAGCAGCTGAAGGCTTTTCAGGGAACTTCCTGTCTCTGCACTTCGCTGATATTTTGTACTGTGTTGTTCAGATTGTGGTGACAAAGATCGACAAATGTGGCAGCGGCGTCCTGCTGACAAACTTGCTGAACCTTCAGGATGTGGTGAAGACGCAGACGACGAGCTGCTTCCCACAGCCGTTGCTCATCAGGTGACTGTCCCACTTCCTGCCACATGGCACCACAGGGTGTTTCTGCATGAAGAAAACATCTCAGCTCCTGCATCGTCTGTTATGGCACATTTATTTCGTTACTAGTTTTTGTTCCAACTCAGTACCTGAAACCTAATAATTACACAGTATGTTAGTACTTCTCTGTCTAAAAGGTCTAAATTCTCCCTCTTTGTCTTTTTGGAACAGCTCGCTCCATTTTTGGGGGGTTTACCTGCTCAGGTGCTTCATCGCTCATGTAACAGGCAGCATCAGGTTGAAGGACACGTCACAGAGCTGAGGAGAGACCAGAGAAAGGACTCGTCTACAGGAACCTGCTTCAGAGGCTTTTATTTTCTAATAAAATGTGAAACACTTCCTGGCGGCTCCCATTCAGTCACCCGGAGGTCACCTGATCAAATCTTTGCTATAATGAGGTCAAGGTCAAGATGCATCTACTAAAAATCTTGGACGAGTTTGAATCTCATCGACCTTGAGCTAAAGGTCAGAGGTCACTGTGGCCTAAAAGTGAAATCCTGATGCTGGATTTGCAGGTTACTTGAATTTAACATGAGTTGAATTCATAAAATTAAAGTGATTTTAGCTTTTGGAATCTTCTGGGCATGGACAGCAGGACCTGTGTTATCTCAGTGAGTCAGTGTTTGAGACCGAAACGTTCACATCAAACATCTGCTGGGGGTGGAGCTTGTTGTGCTACGCTGTGATAGATGACCATGCTGTGAGGTCCAGTTTCTGGATTGTGGGCTTGGTCTCATTTCCTTGGAGTAGTCAGATTGTCCAAACTGATCAGTGCAGCAAAACCAAAAGGCCTGAAAGAAAACAGCATCTAACCAAGTCAGAGTTTCCTTCATGAATAAAGAGCAGAGAGTTTACAGCAAGCTGCAAAGTACTGATGAACCCGAGCTGTGATGGTTAGAACCAGGAATCAGGCTGACCCGTGTTTGACCCCAGTGTTTGACCCCTGTACAATCAGGCTACAGAAATAATAAAGCATGAAAATATGTTTGAATTACCTGTAAATCTGTGCAGTATTTTTATAGTAAATTTCCATCAATGTTTCATTGTAGAGTCTTTGTCAGAACAGCAGCTTTATAATCAATGATGTCATTTAACTTCCAACTTGTTTGATCAGGCAGGTGTTGGAATTTTTCTGGACATGTCAGGAATTCTTTCAGGAATGAACTAAAATCTAGCTGTGAAATCCACATTTGACTGAAATACAAATAAAAACTGACAAAAAGATCAAACTGAAAGGCGCAAACCTGCTAATGAGGGATATGAAAGTATAACGAGCTCCAAACCAAGCAGCAGAAAACTGATACATCAGCAGTTAAACACACAGTTATTATTTCTACAATATCTGGATTTGATTGTTTTTTAAATAGATTTTTCATTCAAATAAATGTTATTTTTTAACTTTTATTCCGACATATCTGCCAGATTTCCCGTCTCTGTTCTTGAAGGTTTTAGATCCTTTGGTGGTTAGCGCCGCTGCCTCACAGCTGGAATCCGGGTTCGAACCCGCCCGGGCCGCTCTGCTCTGTGCGTGGGTTTCCTCCCACAGAGACCCCCCATGTAGGAGGACACCACCATGTGCTCATGCATAGAAAGGCTGCATTAAATATTGAGCGCACACAGTTAAATTTCCAGTAACCGCGACTAAGATAATTCTCTAAGACGTGCGAATTAGAGTTTTAAACACATTGACAGGATTTCATTGTTAATGCAGACATTAAAAAAAGGAAATATTTGCAGTTTAATATGTTCACTGTGTGGTTTGAATGCTATAATTCAAAGAGTATACTGTACAGTACAGTAAGTGATTATCCACTACAAAACAATGAGAGCGGCAGTCGTTAAGATAAACCCGGACATTAAGCTGTTGAAGGTTTTCCAGTTAAAGTGCACTGTGAACAGCTCAGCTCTATTTTTTAAATCTATTGGAGAACATTAAAAACAAAAATCTACATGTGGAGACAAACTGTGAGCGTGCACTGATCTCTGTTACACCGTCACACATGCAGTGACACAGTGTTCACTGTGTACATATCTATACTGACATTTGATTGGTCACATTGTCTATACTGTCTATATTATCTATACTGTACATATTGTAAACAGTTCTATTTGTATATCCTGTATTTGTATTTTCTTTTTTATTTTTATACATATTGTGTTTGCTCATTTGGGTTTATTGTATCTCTGTACATCTCTGTGCTGCTGCTACATCGAAATGTCCCCATTGTGGGACAAATAAAGGGATTTCTATTTCCATATGCCGACATTAACCCTTTGAAAAGGTTAAAGCGTCAGGAGTTACACAGAGATGAAGCAGCTCATGGAGCAATGACAGCGATCCTCTTCTGCTACAGACACAGAAAACTGCAGCTGTTGTATTTAAGTTAAAATTTAACACAGTTAATAGATTACTCTGTAGCCCCCGTGCTCAGGAGCGCCCGCAGAGGTTGGTGCTTCGGCCGGAGTCTGCAGACGAGCTGGAGTCGGAACAGCTCATGGTAGGAATATTTCTAACATGGAGAATTTCCACTAAAAGCTGCAGCTGTCACACTTTGTGTTTGATACTTCCTGTTTCTCTCAGTGATCACACGCTGCATTTCCTGTAACTGAAATATGTTCAGGTAAGAGTCCTATGTGTGCAAATAGATAAGTGCTTGTGCATAATATTGATGCTTATATAGCAAGATATAAGATATATCTTAGGGTATAAAGATAAAGGAGGAGGGTTGAATATAGAGCTAGAGCGAGCAATCGCATCCAACATAAGCGTTTTTGTTCAATTTGATATTCTAACATTAATACAGGACAAAATTGATTTTTGTATTGTGGGTCTAGGCAAAGCATTGAAGTCATGAAGTTATCTCTCCAAATATGTTATTCCTCTCTCCTACAGCCTTGATTGCAACTACATACAAATGGTCAGTTATGCAAATTAGGTGATGACATCACACATGGGGCATTTCCATACAAAACTACTCGTTGCAGGCTGCTTCGAATCGCAACTATTCACCACGGTTGTGTTGTGTGACATTTTAAAAACCCGTTGATTCTGGTGAAGGAGTCGCTCACATGCTGTTCTTCCACATCACATTTTCGTATCACCATGGATCGCTCAGAACCTCAGGTGAGTGGGTACGAAAAAAGTACCTGCAAGTATCTGCAAACTTGTACCAGTTACTAATGGAAACGCCGTCAAGCTGCCGCGAGTCGACGCGACCCACACCATGTGGTCCCGAATCGAAACGCCCCAATAGAGACTTGTAGGACAGCCAATAGCTACTTTCCTTACGGAGGAGTTTGCAACAGTGCAGTTGGGACTTAACAGCGATTCAAGAACATGCGGCTAAACATGTCACTCCTGGTCTGATTGGGGAGGGGCCCAGAGAAAACTACAGAGTCCGACAAGTTACACACCAATTCAATATTAATTTTAGTGACCTCTGATTGGCGTAACCGGGCGTCATTACTGCTGACCTGAATAACGATCTTACCAGATCTACGATTAGCCTTAGCCAGCAGTTTCAAATTTCCATGAATGTCGCCTGCTCTGGCCCCTGGAAGACATTCGACTATGGTTGCTGGTGTCGCTAGCTTCCAGCTTTCCGCTGGAAACGATGTCGTTTTGATGCGTTTCAGCCTCCCGTCTACACGGAGACGTTTCAGGGACTCAGTAGGATGCGCTGCAAAGATTTGTTCATAATTTACAAAATGGCCAATGTGAGAGTCTTTGTGGACTGAGGACGAGGTTGGATTGCTGCTGCACACAACAGTCAATGAAAAAACAGCAAAAACACATGAAAAGATCGACTGTGAATTGCGCTACTCAAAGTTCAATGAAGCATTCGTGAATGCTAACCCTAATGAGTGTTGCTCATCTATTAGCGCATGCGCGGAAAACTGTGGCGGTAGCAACCATAGTGCGCATGTGTAAACGGGGCCTTAGCCTGACCTCCAGGGCTACAAACAGACTACATTTATTACAAGTACGAGTAACTAAACATGTGACACTCAGCACAGGAGAGACAGGAGAATGAACGAACCAAGAAGATTCGGATAAATTGGATTTTTTTTGCTGCAGAGAGGGGCCAGAAAGACTGAAGGCTGTCAACAAATTAATCAGTACAGCCTGTACCAAAAACAAGTCGTAGAATCAGGAATTTGGCTCCCTGGTGGCCTTGGACTGCCACTTATCTCAATTTTCTCCTGAATGTTTTGTTAATAGACGCTTCACGCCCTCGCTGTCCTGTCTTCTTCTGGTCTGTGTTGGACTGATCTCCCTTGACCTTGCTGATGTATTCCACCTCTTATCAGAACTGTTAGCTGAGGAGGGGACGCTATATGTATAAAATATATCAATATCAATACACATCTACATATATACTGTGTATGTATACAAAGTATGAGATGATTTCTTCCCTCACTTATCCTTATATGTTTTCGCTATTGGTTCCGTTTTTTTAATGGCAGTGTCTCCAGAAGGGGGCAGCATAGCCACAGTTCACCTATCTTCCCATGTTTGTTTTGTTTTGTTTTTGTGGATGGGTGTTCTGTTAACTCTAATTTCCTCATTGAGGGATAATAAAGTATTATTCATTCAAGCCATGGTGCTAGTGAGTCGGCTAAGAGCTAAGCTAATCGCTATGCTAAGCTAGCGAATTCCTAAAGACAAACACAAGTGAATAATGTGATTATAATTTACAGGTGATTCCACAAAGAGTGTGTTTTGGATAAAGCATGTGAAGATTATTATGAAATAAGTTGTTATCTTGAGATTTATAATAATCAGCTACACAGATTAAACTGCACAAAACACGTACTGCAACATCAAGTGAGAGGGCCTCATATTTTGCATGTTATATATCTTCTCCTTTGTAACCCTACTACTTTGATACAGCACCTCCTTTAATACACCTCTAAAGGGTTCACACCTCTGTTCAGGTCTCATAAAACATAAAAATGTGTGTGCAGATCAGCTCCATGCTATGAGAAAGGGGATCTTAGTCATCCACTGTAGTATGAAGAAGTTTCTCTTCAGCTGGAGTCTTATCAATCTTTATCAGCGCCATCAACTTTTATCTTTTCTACTTGATCAGGCTTGTCCTTCGTTCTCGAGGCAGTAAACTTTAAATATGTTTTCTCTCCTGCTGTGAGGAAGTGTGTGAAGGCTTGTGTTGTGTCACATCTCCTCAGATCTGAGTGCAGATAATCTAATCTGATAGGTTTCACACAGTGGTTACTGCTCCACTGTTAAAAAAGAGAGAGAAAAATAAGATCGTTTTGGGAATTTGTCTCACTGGCTGGCTTGGGGACAGGAAGGAAAAAAGAAGGTGCCTTTGAGTTTGTGGCCTCGACCTTGATCCTTTGTTTAGTAGTTTCTGTGAAACGTTTATGGCTGTCGATCTGCTGATGTGCACCACATAAGTGATTTCATTTTTTTAGCTGCATTTCTACGTATAAAACAGTTTTGTAATACTATGAATTATGACTGGATTATGTAGTTTTATAGGTTTGAAAAACATGCTTCTATGACATGCTGCATTTTCTTAGCAGTACCACAATTCGTTTTTATTTAATTACCTGTGATGTACCTCAGGGTTTGATCCTTGGCCCACTGTTTATTTCATTATATAACTGATTTAGTTCATATCTGATGCCACAAAAATGTGTTAAATGGACTAGCTCTTATATAGCGCTTTTCTACTCTGAGCACTCAAAGTGCTTATACAGCACGTTTACATTCACCCATTCACACCCATTCATACAAGCACTTCCATATGTAAGTAAGCTAAGCGCTTAATGTCTAACATTCCTCCTAATTGGACCTGGGGATACCTGGCTTATCATTAAAATGCAAGAAGTCTGGGCAGCTGTTTGGGCCTTGGTAAGGCTGCTTGTGACAGGAACGCAGAGCTGCACAGACTCAAACTTAGACTCAGTATATCGGGAGCAGATTCAGAAGGGATTCGATCTTGGAGACGTATCTGTATCTGTTTCTGCACGGCGAAGGAGTGAACCAAGTAAATTCGGATGATTGGATTTTTCGCCATGGAGAGGTGCCAGAAAGACTGAAGGCTATCAAATAATTAATCCGTGCAGCCTGTACCAAAACAGTTAGTAGAATCAAAAATTTGGCTCCCTGATAGCCTTGGATTGTCGGTTATCTCATTTTTCTCCTGGATGTTTTGTAAACAGATGCTCTACGCTGTCCTGTTTCTGACCTGTGTGAACGGACCAAGCTGCTTTCTGACCACCAAGGCTCAGGCCTGCCATGAACTGCAAACTGCTGGAACACCAGCATCACTGACCACAGAGAAGCCAATTTTATAACTCCGTGGGCTGAGAGTGCGCCGACCACGCAGAAGCCCCTGTTCCAAAATTGACACCTTCAAGCTTCACTGAAATTTGCAGCTGTCCACATGCCAGATTTGTTCTGGAGAAGAGTTTGATGGACAGACAGACAAAGACTGAGTTTTTTGACCACAGTGACAAGAGGTATGTTTGAAGGCATAAAGGTGACATTTTCAGACCTAAGAACTTCTGCAACTTTGAAAAATGTCCAGGCAGTTTTATTTGATGTGTTACTGTCCACGCACTCATAAAACCAAACACGTTAATTAAAACTTCTCTAATAACTCCCTCAGCATGTTCTGTCCCTGCCTGCCATTTCCTGGAGTTTCCTTTCTAACCATTGGGTAACCAAGGTAATGGCTGTATGCGTCATCATCTTTTTAACGAGTCTGGTCAAAGTACCACCAGGAGCTCCATATTTTAAAGAACAGTACAATGACACATGTCACTGGTATCATCAGCACATGCTGGTGTTTTTATATTCATATTTTATAGTGGTGTTCTCATAAAGGGCGTCAAACAAGGATAGTTTACAAAACCCGATCTATCTGTGGATCATTACATTTACGAGTACTTCATCATTCTGCAGCACTGTTTGGTTTGTTCATGCTGTTGCCTGTGAAATTTAAATGATACGACTCTACAGCGTGTTGTTGGTCCATAAATGCAAAAATGATCATTTTAGCCCATTCATCACTAGGTAGTTTCCAGGCAAAAGGATGATGCTACAATAAAACATTTATAATTCAGCTTTTGTGGATATAAATGAGATATTGTCATGAAATTAAAACAACAGGAAGCTTCAATAAAGTGTCGTAGGTGCTTAAACCTCAAAAAAGACCACTTCAGCCTGTTTGGTGGCTGCCAGGCAACATGATGACGTCATAATATCTAAAATAGGAACCTTCAGAGGACTAAAATGTATATGTGTGCCAAGTTAAGTCTGGCTGCTTTCTACTAGTGACTCTATTTTTGAGCTTCTGGCATCCCAGATGCTGACAATCAGGTGCCTGATCGGTCTCAATAACAGCACCTGTGAGCATGGACCCTGCTACAGTGGTGTCTGCTCAAAGCATGCCTCGTTTAATTGATCCGGATAGGGACCGTACCAGCTGGTTTTATGCAAAACCAAGCTGCAGCATTATCTGAAGGGAGCCCTCGAACCATCTCCAGATTGAAGGCCAAGTTCCATGTAACAGGGAATTTCAGAAACAGCTCTCTAATCCAGACAATCCAGAGCAGACTGTACTCAGCCAGACTCTGCCTATGTCAGTTGGGTCATTGGGTCAAAGTGTGGAGAGGTCACAGAGAAAGCTATGCACAAACAGGATAACAGCTTTTGATGGAGGCAGTGTGGTGGCATCTTCCTCACTGGAAAAACAAGGCCATCATTGGAGGTAATCTCAATGCAGAGAGATCTCGAGATGAGATTGTGCAACCAGCAGAAATCCCATATCTCCACAGTCTGAGACTGAACTCTGTCCTTTAAGATGACCACGCTCGCCCCCACAGAGCAGGTTTATCAGACTACCTCCAGAATCTGGGAGTGGAGATAATGGAAGGGCCTGTCTGCAGTCCTGACCTCAACCCCACTGAACACTTGTGGGATCATCTTGGGCGTGCGGTTTATGCCAGCGCGACCAACACAACCGCACTGGCTGATTTGAGGCGGCTGTTTATTGTAATTTGAAAGTATATAAATAATATTGAATTCAATTGAAAATTGAACTGATTTGAACTTTGATCAAATGCTGGTTGAAGAATGGGATGTTGTCCCACAGCAGTGTGGTGACCACGCTGGTGACCAGCATGAGGACGAGGGGCCAGGCTGTGGTGGCTAAGCATGGTTCTTCCACATGCTGCTGAGGCCCTATTAGTTACATAAATAAATTATTAAATTCCCAATACGTCTTATTTCTTCATACTCCAATCATCCAATCCAGTATAAGAGTCCAAATAAGAGCCAAATAAGAGTTGGTAGCAGAACCAGCTGCTTGGCAGAGAAGTTTTTCATGGGTGCAGCCAACATACTCAACTCTGCTGCTCAACCCACAAATGCATTTTCCTTACAAATGTGGCTCCATTTAAGGGGGAATAGACAGGCTTTCCAACAGTAGTTTAGTTAGTTTAGCTAGTTTAGTTAGCACTACAGCAGGGGAGTGACCACGAATGAGTAACTTTTTGATGTGGCACCAGGGGTGAAAGTAAGCCGGTACGGTCTGGTACTGCGTACCACTAAAAGATTCTGTGCCGGTTCGCAGTACCTGGAAGATGTTAGCAGCTGTCCGCTGTAAAGCCGTCATACAGAACAAGTCACGGCTGCACTTTGGGTCAGAACGGATCCGCTAGCAATAAGCAGTCCAAAACACGAGTTAATCAGTTATTAAACAGCGTTTTTTTCTCATTTCAAATTGTTTCTGAACTCTTGCTGAAGCCTCAATTCTCTAGCTTCTCTCAGATCGAGGCTTTCATCTACGGCCTTCAAAATGTTCACGTTTAATGTCTGCCTGCTCGTTACAAAATATCCGAACTAAAAGCAAAGAGAGATTCACTGATTGTGTTTCATGTTATTCTGCTCAATTTCAACAATACAGCATGGCTCAAAAACACTGCTTATGACCGCAGATTTCATTTATGCTACACGACAGCGCATTTACCTCCAGAACACAGTGGTTGCCAAGGAGATTGGTGCGTTCGATTTATTGGACAGCGCCATTTTACACAGGTGGGGACGTTAAAAACCTCTGCTTGCATTGGGACAGGACCAACAACAAATCACTTTATGATCTACAGAGTTCTACATAAACACCACAAAAATAACTGAACTGTCAAATTTTGAATTCAAACAAAATCAAAACCTGACTGCAACACAGCGAACAAATAACTTCTTTATTCAAAAGCCAAAAAAAGAGAAACCGGAGATGAAAAGATCAGAAAAACAGCTGATGAAGATTGATATCTGTTGTGTGAGGAGATGTAGACATTGTGAGGTACTGATCTTTTTCCTGTTTCTCCAGTTAAGCAGGACTGTTTTTTCTTGGCGATCGTCAGGGCCACAGGCAGCGTGTTTGGGTCTGTTTGGACCTCATGTTCAATTCTTCTAGATTGTCAAGTGAGCAGACGGACGGGGATGACGGGATGTTGTGGCCAAAGATTTGAGAAAGTTTGATTATTTCTTTCCAGAAGTTTTGTATTGGTGGACCGAGCCAGAATACGTGGAGGTGTGTGAAGTGTACAGTGTGTGCAAACATCTCAGCTCCTTAACAACTGAAAAATATATTCCACATTGTCAAGTGCTTCTAATTCCTGCTTTATCCACGTCGGAAACAGTAAAGTAAAATATTAAGAACGAGAGGACCGGAGAGGAAGATAAACTGAAGCTTGAGTAGATGATGCGTTGTTTAAGTTATCTGGTGATTTCATATGTCTTTAAAAGCAAATTACACGATGAGAATAAATCGGACAGTAAGTGCTGGCTAAACTGGCTAAACTAGCTGGACTGAGGCTCACGGCTAGTTTAGCTCCTGGTAGCAGCAGTGACATTAAAATTAGAGGAAAAATAGAAATTTCTGACATGGTGCCGCTCGATGGCCGTCCTGTGAATGCAGTCGAAATCTGATATTCTTTAAACTCTAATTTATTTTTTTATCATAATGTTGTTTTTACGGTTTCTGAGCTCTTGATGACTCGTGTACAGCACATCACAGGGAGCCCTCAAAATGAAGATTTCAGTAACCTGAAACAGCTGATACGTTCTGATTAATTTACAGGAATCAAACTACTCTGAACATTAAATGACTGGTAGGTGGTGATGTTATAATAGAGCTCTGGGCCTGGAAAATATAAAGCCACCAATCAGAGAGCAGCCCTGGGTCTCATACTCATTTGGTGGATCTTTTTTAAATATGGTGCTGTTTTTATTTTGTCAGCATTTCACATTATAAATTAACTCGTGTTTGACATGGATGAATGAATGAATGACAGAAGCATAGTTCTGCATTAACCAGCTATTTTCTCTCATTCAGATTTAAAAAAAAATCAATGGCCTAAAAGAGTCTTAAAGACATGTAACGTTAGGAATTATTATCATTAACTATAAATGCTGAGCTGTGTTTGTGGGCTAATGAAAGCCAAACCAGCAGCACTGCAGACTTTGTGCTGTGAGTTTGTCACACACTTGGTCAGATGGTTGGAGTCTCCCTCATGATTGGACGCCTTTATTTTAGACGTGTGCAGGTGGATGATGGTGTCAGCAGCCTTTAGTTTGGTATAAAATGTGGAAGTTGTGCTTCAGATGCTGGCTGGTTGCCCTTTAACCTCATTAGCCCTGAACTCTTGAGTGGAACTTGGAGCAGTTTAATTTAATAAGTGTTCGGGGAAACTGAGAGACTGAGGTCGATGGTTTTGTGTCAGAATGAGCTACAATCTGAAAAAACACCAACTTTTTTATTGTTTCCACCCCTGGCACAAACAGCATGCTGATGTGAAGGGCCTGTAAAAGATTTTCATCCTCTTTTTATGTTTTATTGTTTTACAACATTTGGGGTGGATATACAATTAGATTTATGGCACTTTAAAATAAAAAAATAAGGAAACAGATATAAAATCAAAAAGTAGAAACAATAAAGCAGAATGATGATCTCAGTTTTTTCTAATTTCTTTGCCTCGTGTGGCGTTACCTCCCATCTCAGTCGGCTCTTTCATGTAGTCATCCAGCTGTGCAGTCATTGACCTTTCTGCACTCCAAAGCACATCTGGAACTGATGTGCTTATGTACTCCAGTCTCATTGTACATTCTGTATAACGAATGCATTCGATTCTATTTCCTGTCACCAGGAGTACCTGCTGTGTTGCTCCTGTTAGAATGTTCAGGAGATCATTCGGGGTCATTATTGCGAGAACTGTGCGTAGAACAGAACACGTACACTGCGGCCTGTTTTCTGCCTCTTGGAAACGTATCTTTTCCTCCGTGATGATGCACGATGGCTTGAGAGTCCAATAAAGTTTTAAAACCCCCGTGGCTATAAAAGCTGGAGTCAAGGTGCAATCCCATTTCACATTTCATTGTGATTTTCTTTTTTATATGCATGCGCTTTTGAACGCTGACCCCATAAAGCATAAAGTATTGGTTAATTTTTGATTTTTGCACCCAATTTTATTTGGCTTTGGAAACGTGGGCATAAAAGGTGGCGATCCGAGCTTACGCCTTCTCTTTGTCACTTCCATCTTCCTGGACAGAGAGACAAACCAGTGTCATCGAGGACTCTAAGAAGCTCTAAAGTGCGCGTGAGTTGGAGGATCTGCTGAGATTCTTCTTCTGTACCAACCATGTCCGTGCTGAAGACCATCACCGTGCCCGCTGCCTGTGATGCTCCCACCACAGTCTGCTCGGGCACAGACTGCCTCGTTCCTCCCAGCAACTTCAATGCGATCTTGGGCGTGGTGCTGAGCACGGTGCTCACCATCATGCTCGCTATGGTCATGTTCTCCATGGGCTGCACAGTGGACGTCTCAAAGCTGTGGGGCCACATCAAGAGGCCGTGGGGCATCATCATCGGCTTCCTCTGCCAGTTCGGCATCATGCCCTTCATGGCTTTCGCCCTGTCGCTGGCCTTTGGGGTGCTGCCCATGCATGCGGTGGTCATCATCATCATGGGCTGCTGCCCGGGTGGCTCGAGCTCCAATATCATCTGCTACTGGCTGGATGGAGACATGAACCTCAGGTGAGACAGTCGGCAGGTTCATTGCTGCACTCTTTTTCAGTTTTTTTCCCCCTCTCACCTTAACAAGATGCCTTCCTGAGCCTGGTTCAGCCGGAGGCTTCTGTTCAAAAGGGAACTTTCTTTCTCCCCACCTTCACCAACTGCTGCTCTAAGATGACCACCGTGTTTCCATCTATGTTTACTCTGCAAGGAATATTGTTTTGATTTTTTACTGTATTTAAATATAAGTATAATAAACTTAAATAGATCAATTTCAGTTTTGTTTGGATGACTGAAGCTCTAAAGCTGTTCTAAGGAAGGTTTTCTTATTGTCTGGATCACAACAGAACTTTTTGTTGATCTCAGGTTTCATTTGCTTTTATGTAAAGTTAACGCACTACAAGCCCAGATAGAGACAAAGTTAGGAGACTCCTCAGTGTCCCCATCTTTCACTCCTCAGTATCAGTATGACGACCTGCTCCTCTATCCTGGCCTTGGGGATGATGCCGCTGTGTCTTTTAATCTACACGTCTGTGTGGACGTCCAGTGACAGCATCAAGATCCCGTACGACAGCATCGGTAAGGAACGCTCTAACAAAACCAAAATATCTGTAAGAATTGCAGAGAATACAGGTCAGATTAGGATTTTAGAAAACCTCTGTATCTGTTGTGCATCCTCAGGTATCACTCTGGCAGCCCTCATCATCCCGATCACTGTGGGCATATACGTAAAGCACAGGTGGCCCATTGTGGCAAAAAAGATCCTGAAGGTAGGAATGCTGTACAGTTTTTTGGGATATAATGTAACAACTTGTGTCTCTGTAACATGTTTCTTTTCAGACTGGCATAAACTAAATTTCCAACATCCACTGAGCCACCCTGGCACCCCTGGATTGAGTGTTTGTGTTGTGCACAGGTGGGGTCCATTGCTGGCTTTGCTCTCATTATCATTATAGCTGTGGTTGGAGGAGTCCTCTATCAGTCCTCCTGGATTATCGCTCCCTCCCTGTGGATAATCGGAACCATCTACCCCTTTATTGGATTCAGCCTTGGGTTCCTCCTGGCTCGCTTCGTGGGCCAACCCTGGTACAGGTGAGGTGACATCAGACTGGTTTTGAGACGGCTGTTTTGTAGTTTGGTTTACTGATGAGGTTCTTCATTGTTCTTTTGTGTGTTCAGATGTCGAACCATCGCGCTGGAGACAGGTTTCCAGAACTCCCAGTTGTGCAGCACGATCGTCCAGCTGTCCTTTAGCCCAAAGGATCTGGAACTCATGTTTGCCTTCCCCCTCCTCTACAGCATCTTCCAGCTCGTGGCAGCGCTCAGCTTTGTGGGATGTAAGGCTTTAATACACACAATACACGTTTTCTCCTACATCACTGAACTTGTGCCAGTTCTCGGTCAGTTTTAAGGAGTATTTAGAGCCTCACAGTTGGGATCACACCATGAAAACGTAGCTCACTTATTTTCCTGTTTTGTTTCCATTTTTATGCTGATGACAGCCAGGTGTATGTCCCCTTAAAACAAAAAGACTCTTATTCTATAAAGTCTTTGATTGAGTGCCTAGATGAAGTTAAAACCTGGATGGCACTAAACTTTCTTCATTTTAATGACAGAGGTTTTGGTTGTTAGTCCTGGTACTACTGGTGGGTCCTCTACTGTAGATCTGGGGCCTCTTACTCAATACACAAAACCTACTGTCTCTAACCTGGGTGTCAGAATGGACGGTGTT